>PVJN01056714.1:0-12666 GCA_004026805.1 Lasiurus borealis | reverse complement strand
TAGAGCTAGGATTAGGGTTAGAGTTAGGATTAAAATTAGAGCTAGGATTTGGGTTAGAATTAGGGTTAGAGCTAGGGTTATGTTTAGGATAAGGTTTATTATTAGGGTTAGGATTAGAGCTTGGATTAGGTTTAGTGTTAGGGCTTAAGCTAGGCTTAGGGTTAGGGTTAGGTTTAGTGTAATGTTTAGGGTTAGGGTTAGAGATAGGGTTAGGGTTAGGGTTACATGTAAGGTTTGTGTTAGAGCTAGGATTAGGGTTAGAGTTAGGATTAAAATTAGAACTAGGATTTGGGTTAGAGTTAGGGTTAGAGCTAGGGTTAGGTTTAGGATAAGGTTTATTGTTAGGGTTAGGGATAGGGTTAGGGTTAGAGCTTGGATTAGGTTTAGGGTTAGGGCTTAAGCTAGGCTTAGGGGTAGGGTTAGGGTTAGGGTTAGAGCTTGTGTTAGGGTTAAATATAGTGTTAGGATTAGGTTTAAGGTTAGAGCTAGGGTTAGAGTTAGGGTTACTGCTAGGGTTACAGTTAGGGTTAGGATTAGGGTTAGTGCTAGGTTTAGGGTTAGGTTTAAGGTTAGAGGTAGGATTAGGTCTAAGGTTAGGGTTAGCGTTAGGGTTAGGGGTAGAGATAGGGTTAGGGTTAGGGTTATGGTTAAGGTTATGGTTAGAGGTAGGTTAAGTGTTAGGGTTAGATTTAGGGTTAGGGTTAGGGTTAAGGTTAGGGTTAGTGTTAGGGTTTGAGATACCGTTAGGGTTAGGGATAGAGCTAGAGTTAGGGTTAGGGTTAGTGTTAGGGTTAGATTAGGGTTAGAGCTAATTTTAGGTCTAGGGTTAGGCTCAGGGTTAGGTTTAGGTTTAGAGATAGGGTTAGGGTTAGGGTTAGGGTTAGGTTTATGTTTAGGGCTAGGGTAGGTTTAGGATTATGGTTAGAGCTAGGGTTAGGATTAGGGTTGGTGCTAGGTTTAGGGTTAGGTTTAGGGTTAGACGTAGGATTAGGTTTAGGGTGAGAGCTCGGGTTAGGGTCAGGGTTAGGGTTGAGGTTAGGCTTAGAGCTAGGGTTAGGGCTAGGGTTAGAGATAGGGTTAGAATTATGATTAATTTAGTGATAGGTTTAGAGTTATGGTTAGGTTTAGAACTAGTGTTAGGGATAGAGTTAGGGTTTGGGTTAGGTTAGATGTAGGTTAGGGTTAGGGTTAGAGACTGGGTAAGGGTTAAGGGTAGAACTTTTGTCAGGGTTAGGGTTAGAGCGAGGGTTAGGATTATGGTTAAGTTCAGCGTTAGAGTCAGGGTTAGGGTTAGGGGAAGCGCTAGGGTTAGGTTTAGGGCTATGTCTAGGGTGAGGGGTTGTGTTAGGGTTATGGTTATGGTTAGGGTTAGTGATAGGGTTAGGGCTAGGGCTAGGGTTAATGTTAGATAGGGTTTTGGTTAGGGGTAGAATAGGGTTATGGTTAGGGTTAAAATTAGGTTTAAGGTTAATGTTAGAGCTAGGGTTAGCGTTTGGTTAGAGCTAGGGTTAGGGTTAGGGTTAGGGTTAGCGTTAATGCTAGTTTTAGGGTTAGGGTTAGAGCTAGAGTTAGGTTTAGTTTTAGGGTTAGGTCTAGGGCTACCGATAGGGTTTGGATTTTGGTTAGGGCTAGAGCTAGGTTGAGTGTAAGATTAGGGCAAGGATTTGAGAGAGGGCTAGGGATAGGCTATGGGCTCTGTCTAGGGTTAGGGGTTGGGTTAGTGCTAGGGTTAGGGCTAGGATTAGGTTTAGTGTTAGAGATAGGTTTAGGGTTAGTGGTAGAATAGGGTTAGGGTTAGGGTTACAATTAGGATTAGGTATAGGGTTAGGTTTAGGATTAGGGTTAGGGTTAGTGTTAGGGTTAGGGTTAGAGCTAGGATTAGGGTTAGGGATAGCGTTAGAGACAGGGTTAGGGTTAGGGTTAGAGCTAGGGTTAGTGTTAGAGCTAGGGTGAGTGTTAGGGTTAGGGTTAGTGTTAAGGTTTGGGTTAGAGCTAGGGAAAGGGTTAGGGTTAGGGTTAAGGTTAGGGTTAAGGTTAGGGTTAGTGTTAGGGTTAGAGCTAGGGTTAGGGTTAGGGTTAGTGTTAGGGTTAGAGGCAGGGTTAGGTTTAGGGTTATAGCTAGGGTTACGGCTAGGGATAGGGTTAGGGTTAGTGTTAGGGTTAGATTTAGGGTTAGAGCTAGGGTTAGGATTAGGGTTAGGTTTAGGGTTTATGCTACAGATAGGGTTATTTTTAGGTTTAGGGTTAGAGCAAGGGTTAGAGAAGGGTTAGGGTTAGAGCTAGGGTTACTCTTAAAGCTAGGGTTAGTGTTATGATTAGGGTTAAATCTAGGGATAGGATTAGGCTTAGGGTTAGGTTTAAAGCTAGGGTTATTTCTAAGGTTAGGGTTAGGTTAGGGTTAGAGATAGGGTTAGGTTTCGGGTTAGACCTAGGGTTAGGGTTAGGGTTAGTGTTAGTGTTAGGGTTATGTTTAGAGCTATTTAGGGTTAGGGATCGGATTAGAGGTAGGGTTAGGGTTGGGGTTAGACCTAGGGTTAGGGTTAGGGTTAAGGTTAGGGTTAGAGTTAGGGTTAGGTTTAGGGTTAGGGTTAGGTTTAGGGTTAGAGATAATGGTAGGATTCATGTTAGACCTAGGTTTAGGGTTAGTGTTAGGGTTTGGTTTAGGGTTAGTGTTAGTGTTAGGTTTCGGGTTAGGGTTAGAGGTAGGGTTAGGATTAGGGTTCCGGTTAGTGTTAAGGTTGGGGTTAGGGGTAGGTTTCTGGTTAGAGCAAGGGTTAGGGTTAGGGTTCGAAGTAGGGTTAGGTTTTGGGTTAGGGTTAGGGTTAGAGCTAGGTAGGGTTAGGATTAGGGTTAGAGATAGGGTTAGGTTTAGGGTTAGGGTTAGGTTTAGAGCTAGGGTTAGTGTTAGGGTTAGGGTTAGGGTTAGGGTTAGGTTTAGAGATAGGGTTAGGGTTCGGGTTAGACCTAGGGTTAGGGTTAGGGTTAAGGTTAGGATTAGAAGTAGGGTTAGGTTTAGGGTTAGTGTTAGGTTTAGGGTTAGAGATAGTGTTAGGGTTCGGGTTAGACCTAGGGTTAGGTTTAGGGTTAGGGTTAGGGTTCGGTTTAGGGTTAGTGTTAGTGTTAGGGTTAGGGTTTGGGTTAGGGTTAGAGCTAAGGTTAGGGTTAGGGATCAGATTAGATCTAGGTCTAGGCATTGTGTTAGACCTAGAGTTAGGGTTAGGGTAAGGGTTAAGGTTAGACTTAGAGATAGGGTTAGGGTTAGGGTTAAGGTTAGAGCTAGGAATAGGGATAGAGTTAGGTTTATGGTTAAGGTTAGAGGTAGGGTTAGGGTTAGGGTTAGGTTTCGGGTTGGGGTTAGTGTTACAGTTAGGGTTAGAGTTCGGGTTAGCGTTACAAGTAGGGTTAGGATTAGGGTTCCAGTTAGTGTTAGGCTTACGGTTAGTGTTAGTGTTAGGTTTATGGTTAGAGGTAGAGGTAGTATTAGGGTTCCGGTTAGAACTAGGGTTAGAGTTAGGGTTAGGGTTAGGGTTAGGGTTAGGGTTAAGGTTATCGTTAAAGGTAAGTTTAGGGTTAGTTTTAGGGTTAGGATTATAGTTAGGGTTATAGCCAGTGTTATTTCCAGGGTTAGGTTTAGGGTTAGAGATAAGGTCAATGTTTAGGTTAGACCTAGGGTTAGGATTAAATTTAGGGTTCGGGTTAGGGATAGTGTTAGTGTTAGTGTTAGGGTTAAGGTTCGGGTTAGGTTTAGAGGTAGTGTTAGGATTAGGGTTCCGGTTAGTGTTAAGCTTAGGGTTAGGTTTAGGGTTAGTGTTAGAGCTAGGTTTAGAGTTCGGTTTAGGGTTAGGGTTAGAGTTAGAGGTATCGTTAGGGTTAGGGTTAAGGTTAGTGTTAGGGTTAGGGTTAGAGTTAGAGGTAGGATTAGGGTTAGGGTTATGGTTAGAGCTAGGGTTATGGTTAGAGTTAGAGGTAGGGTTAGAGTTAAGGTTAGGGTTAGAGGTAGGGTTAGGGTTAGATTTAGGGTTAGAGCTAGGTTTAGGGATAGAGTTAGGGTTATGGTTAAGGTTAGAGGTAGGATTAGGGTTAGGGTTAGGGATAGAGTTAGGGTTAGGGTTAGGGTTACAGTTAGTGTTAGGGTTAGAGTTCAGATTAGGTTTAGAGGTAGGGTTAGGATAAGTGTTCCGGTTAGTGTTAGTGTTAGGGTTAGGGTTAGTGTTAGGTTTATGGTTAGAGCTAGGGCTAGGATTAGGGTTCCAGTTAGAGCTAGGGTTAGGTTTAGGGTTCAGGTTATCGTTAGAGGTAGGGTTAGGGTTAGGTTAAGGGTTAGGATTATAGTTAGGGTTAGAGCTAGGGTTAGTTCCAGGGTTGGATTTAGGGTTAGAGATAGGGTTAGGGTTACGGTTAGAGCAAGGGTTATGTGTAGGGTTAGGGTTAAAACTAGGGTTAGGGTTTGGGTTAGGGTTAGTATTAGAGCTAGTGTTAGGGTTAGGGTTAGGGTTACAGTTAGGTTTAGAGCTAGGTTTAGAGTTAGGGTTAGGATTAGGGTAATTGTTAGGGTTAGAGATAGGGTTAGGGTTAGGTTTAAGGTTAGAGGTAGGGTTAATTTAGGGTTAGGTGTAGAGCTAGGGTTAGGGATAGGGTTAGGGTTATGGTTAAGTTTAGAGGTAGGGTTAGGGTTAGGTTTAGTGTTAAGGTTAGAGCTAGCATTAGGGTTAGAGTTAGGGTTAGGGTTAGGTTTAGGTTTAGGGTTAGAGCTAGGGTTAGGGTTAGAGCTAGTGTTACTGTTCGGGTTAGACCTAGGGTTAGGGTTAGGGTTAGAGTTAAGGTTATCGTTAGAGGTAGGGTTAGGGTTAGGTTTAGGGTTAGGATTATAGTTAGGGTTATAGCTACATTTAGGGTTAGAGCTAGCGTTAGTTTTAAGGTTAGGGTTAGTGTTAGAGATAGGGTTTGGGTTCAGGTTAGACCTAGGTTTTTGTTTACGGTTATGGTTAAGATTAGGGTTAGATGTGGGGTTATGGTTAGGGTTATGGTTAGAGGTAGGGTTAGTTCTAGGGTTAGGGTTACGGTTAGTGTTAGGGTTAGAGATTGGTTTAGGGTTAGGTTTAGGGTTAGGGTTACAGTTAGTGTTAGTGTTAGGGTTAGAGTTAGTGTTAGGGTTAGAGGTAGGGTTAGGATTAGGGTTTCGGTTAGTGTTACGGTTAGGGTTCGGGATAGTGTTATGGTTAGAGCCAGGGTTAGGATTAGGGTTAGACCTAGGGTTAGGGTTAGGGTTAGGTTTAGGGTTAAGATTATCGTTAGAGGTAGAATTATGGTTAGGTTTAAGGTTAGGATTATAGTTAGGGTTAGAGCTGGGTTAGTACTAGGTTTAGGTTTAGGGTTAGGGTTGGGTTTAGGGTTAGAGATAGGGTTAGGTTTCAGGTTAGACCGAGGGTTAGGGTTCGGGTTAGGGTTAGTGTTCAGGTTAGGTTTAGAGGTAGGTTTAGGATTAGTGTTCCGGTTAGTGTTAAGGTTAGGGTGAGGGTTAGGGTTACTCTTAGAGTAAAGGTTAGTTTTAGGGTTAGGGTTAGGGTTAGGGTTAAGTTTAGAGCTAGGATTAGAGTTAGGGTTAAGGTTAGGTTTAGAGATAAGTTTAGCGTTAGGTTTAAGTTTAGAGCTTGGGTTAATTTAGGGTTAGGGTTAGGTTTAGAGCTAAGGTTAGGGATAGATTTAGGGTTGTGGTTAAGGTTACAGGTAGGGTTAGGGTAAGGGTTAGGGTTAGAGATAGGGGTAGGGTTAGCGCTAGGGTTAGGGTCAGGGTTAGGGTTAGTATTAGGATTAGGGTTAGATCTAGGGTTAGCATTAGAGTTAGGGTTAGGGTTACTGCTATGGATGGAGTTAGTTTTAGGGTTAAGGTTAGGATTAGGATTAGGGTTAGATCTAGGGTTATTGTTAGTATTAAAGTTAGGGTTCATGCTAGGGATAGGGTTAGGTTTAGGTGTAGGGTTAGAACTAGGTTTAGGGTTAGGGTTAAGGTAAGAGCTAGGGTTAGGGTTAGAGCTTGGGTTAGGGTTAGGCTTAGGGTTAGAGCTAGTGTTAGGTTTAGAGCTAGGTTTAGTTCTAAAGTTAGGGTTAGTGTTAGGGTTAGAGATAGGGTTTAGGGTCAGGTTAGACCTAGGTTTAGGGTTAGGGTTATGGTTAAGGTTAGGGTTACAGGTAGGGTTAGGGTTAGGGTTAGGGTTAGGGTTAGGAATTAGGTTAGGGCTAAGGCTATGTTTCAGGTAGGATTAGGGTTATGATTTGACAAAGGGCTAGGGCTTGGATTTAAGGTACGTTTTGGGCTATGACTAGGGTTAGGTTTAGGTTTAGGGTTAGGGTTAGGGTTAGCATTAGGTTTATGAACAGGGTATGGTCATGAAAAGGGAGAGGGTTTGTAATAGTATCAGATTTCAAATTAGATTTAGGGTAAAGGTTAGAGTTTGGGTTAGGTTTATTGTTTGGTATAGAGCTTGGTATAGTCACAGTGTTAGATATCTGTTTTGTTTTTTTAGGACAAGGACTACGGTGAGGGTTAGAGCTAGGGTTAATTTTAGGATTAGGATTAGGTTTACGGTTAGGGTTAGAGCAGGGGATATCGTTAGAGCTAAGGTTAGTATTAGGGTTATGTTTAGGGTTAGGGTTAGAGCTAGGGTTAGGGTTAGGTTTAAGGTAAGAGCTAGGGTTAGGGATAGAGATAGGGTTAGGGTTAGAGGTAGGGTTAGTTCTAAGGTTAGGGTTAGGGTTAAAGATAGGATTAGATTTCGTGTTAGACCAAGGTTTAGGGTTAGGGTTAAGTTGAGGGTTAGAGGTAGGGTTAGTGTTAGGGTTAAAGCTAGGGTTAGTTCTAGGGTTAGGGTTAAATTAGGGTTATGGTTAGAGATAGGGTTAGGTTTAGGGTTAGGATTAGTGTTTCTGTTAGTGTTAGGGTTAGAGTTTGGGTTTGGGTTAGGGTTAGGGTTAGGGTTAGGGTTAGGGTTAGGGTTATGTTCCAGTTAGAGCTAGGGTTAGGTTTTGGGTTAGACCTAGAGTTAGGGTTAGGGTTAGGCTTAGGGTTAGAACTAGGGTTAGGGTTCGGGTTAGGGTTAGGATTAGAGCTAGGGTTAGGGTTAGGGTTAGGGTTAGCGTTACGATTCGGATTAGGGGTAGGGTTAGTGTTACAGGTATGGTTGGTGTTAGGGTTAGAGTTACGGTTAGAGCTAAGGTTAGGGTTATGTTTAGTGTTAGAGCTGGGGTTAGGGTTAAGGTTAGAGCTAAGGTTAGGGTTATGTTTAGTGTTAGAGCAAGGGTTAGTATTAGGGTTAGGTATAGGGTTAGAGTTCTGGTTAGGGCTAGAGCTTGGGTTAGGGCTAAGGCTAGGATTCAGGTAGGATTAGGGTTATGATTTGAGAGAGGACTAGGGATAGGATATGGGCTACGGTTAGGCCTATGACCAGTGTTAGAGTTTGGGTTAGTGTTAGGGCTAAGGTTAGCATTAGGTTTAGGAACAGGGTATGGTCATGGAAAGCGAGAGGGTTTGGAATAGTATCAGATTTCAAATTAGATTTAGGGTAAAGGTTACAGTTTGGGTTAGGTTTATTGTTTGGAATAGACCTTGGTGTAGTGTCAGTGTTACAACTCTGGTTTTTTTTAGGACGAGGACTAGGGTTAAAGCTCCGGTTTCGGCTAAGTTTAGGATTAGGATGTAAGTACAGTTAGAATTCACTAGGAATGTGTTGGATTCCTGTACTAAAGAGAAATAAAGATTGAATTAACATTGATAGAGTACGTAAATATTTAGGATAGTCCTCCAAACACTAGAAACACTAGTTACAGCTATCCCTCATCACCTAGAAGTACAATTTTGCCTTCCCAGAAATACAATGTTAAAAGAGTAGAGACCTGATTTGGATGCTGCCTACATTACAAGTCAGCCTGAGTGACCATGTTAACAAATGGTTGCTTAAAACATAACTGTCATTTTTATAGTTCTCACCTAATGTTTTAAAATTTAAACATCTCGCAAGCATAACAACAGAGCAGTGACATTTTTGGAATGTGACTGAAACACTGGCAGTATGATGAATTAAGCTGAATCTCTCTCTTGCAGTGTTGAATAACCACAAATTATGTATTTCAAGAGCTGTGAAAAGTAGTATCGTCTTTAAATTGGAAATACTTTACATTTATAGAGCATTTAGCTTTGGAAAAAGGTTGTATAAATACCTGAGATTCACAAATGAATGAGCTTGAACCACTGATCAAAGTGAATAATACTGACAATTCCCAATAAAAGTCAGATAAAATATGTAGGAAGGTGCTTGAAACATGCAGAATACATGTTCTTAGATTCATAAGATCTGAATGACACTATGGATCCAATGGGAAAATGTGTTCAAAGAGCAGAGAAGTTAGTGTGATATTGTATATTTTTATTACTCAGTGGGAATGAGGTGGCATTTTAAGAAAGATGGTGAAACATAGGCTCATTTTGCTACAGCTGCTATTAATCTAAAAGTATTCACAACTAGAAGAAATCAAAATGATAAACTAGAGTTCAAAGCAGGAATAATATACATCTGAGAAACAGTCTTATTAATCTAAAGGCTATGGACAGGACTCGGGTTAGGGTAGAAACTTGAGAGTTACGAGTAAGGTGCTGGAATCACTGGACAAAAGGAATCAAAGGTTGAGTATACACAAGGAAAGACTAGGGAAATATATAGGAAGGTGCCTCAAACAGTTGGAATCCATGCTCAAAGAGCTTTCATATCGGAAGGAAAGTGCTTAGTCTGTATTATATTCTGGTCACACACATGAGAAGTGAGTGAGAGGGCAGTTACTTTTTCAATTTAATGTAAATTAGAGTGGGTTTCTAAAGATTGCTCAGACCTTAAACCTTGATTATCACAGGATAGGATACCATACCAAGTTAATTACATACAGCTGTTAGGATAGTTTAGGGTTAGGGTTAAGTCCAGGGATAGGGTTAGGGTTAGAACTAGGGTTAGAGTTAGGGCTAGGGCTAAGTTTAGGGTTAGGTCTTGGGTTAGGACTTGGGATAGTTTTACTGTGAGGGCTAGGGCTAGTGTTAGATTTAGGGATAGAGTTAGGGATTTGGCTAGGGTTATTGTTAGGGCAAGGGTTAGCATTAGGTTTAGTCTTAGGGTATGTTCATGGTTAGGGATAGGGTTTGTAATAGTCTCAGAGTTCAAATTAGATTTAGGGTAAAGGTTAGAGTTCATGTTAAGCTTATTGTTTGGAATGGAGCTTGGTGCTCAACTAGTTTTAAAGCTACGGATTCAGCTAAGTTTAGGATTAGGGTGTAAATATATTTAGAATTCCCTAAGGGTGTGCTTGTTTCACTTTACAAAAGAGAATTAAAGACTGAATTAACATTGGCTCAGATACCATACAAAGTAAACTACATACAGCTGTTATTGCAGTTTAGTGTTAGGGTAAAGACCCGGGTTACGGTTAGGGTTAGGGTTAGGGTTAGATTTAGAGACAGGGTTAAGGTTAGGGTTAGGGGTAGAGCTAGTGTTAGGGTTAGGGTTAGAGCTAGGGTTAGGATTAGGGTTAGTGTTAGTGCTAGGCTTAGGGTTAGGGTTAGTGTTAGAGTTAGGCTTAGGGTTAGGTTTAGGGTTAGAGCTAGGGTTAGGGTTAGGGTTAAATATAGGGTAAGGGTTAGGGTTAGGGTTAGAGCTAGCATTAGGGTTAGGGTTAGAGCTATTGTTAGGGATAGGTTTAGGGTTAGGGTTAGAGCTAGAGTTAGGGTTAAGGTTAAAGATAGGGTAAGGATTAGGGTTAGGGTAAGAGCTAGGGTTAGGGTTAGGGTTAGGGTTATGGTTAGAGCTATTGTTAGGTCTAGGTTTAGAGTTAGGTTTAGGGTAAGGGCTAGGGTAAATTTTAGGTTTAGGTTTTGGGTTAGGGCTACGTTTAGGCTTAGGATTATAGCTAGGGTTAGCGTGAGCGTTAGGGTTAGTGTGAGAGATAGGGTTAGGGTTAGGGTTAGAGCTAGGGTTAGGGGAGGGTTAGGGTGAAGATCGGGGTTAGAGCTAGGGTTAGGATTAGTGTTAAGGTTAGGGTTATGGTTAGAGCTATTTTTAGGTCTAGGTTTACAGTTAGGTTTAGGGTAAGGGCTAGGGTAAATTTTAGGTTTAGGTTTTGGGTTAGGGTTACGTTTAGGTTTAGGATTATAGCTAGGGTTAGCGTGAGCGTTAGGGTTAGTGTGAGAGATAGGGTTAGGGTTAGGGTTAGAGCTAGGGTTAGGGGAGGGTTAGGGTGAAGATCGGGGTTAGAGCTAGGGTTAGGATTAGGGTTAAGGTTAGGGTTAGAGCTAGGTTTAGTGTTAGTATAGGATTATTGTTAGGGTTAATTTAAGGTTAGCTTTAGGGCAAGGGTTAGGTTTAGAGCTAGGGTTAGGGATAGAGTTAGGGTTAGGGTTCAGGTCAGAGGTAAGTTTAAGGTTAAAGATAGGGTAAGAGTTAGGGTTAGGGTTAGAGCTAGGCTTAGGGTCAGGGTTAGGGTTAGGGTTATAGCTATTGTTAGGTCTAGGTTTAGGTTTAGGTTTAGGGTTAGGGTTAGAGCTAGGGTTAGGGTTAGCATTAAAGATAGGGTAAGGGTTAGGGTTAGGGTTAGAGTTAGGGTTAGGGTTAGGGTTAGGGTTAGGGTTAGGGTTAGAGCTATTGTTAGGTCCAGGTTTAGGATTAGGGTTAGAGTTAGAGCTAGGGTAAATTTTAGGCATAGATTTTGGGTCAGGGTTAGGTTTAGGGTTAGGTTTATAGCTAGGGTTAGGATGAGGGTTAGGGTTAGTGTGAGATATAGTGTTAGGGTTAGGGTTAGGATTCGGGTTAGAGCTAGAGTTAGGGGTAGGGTTAGCATGAAGATCGGGGTTAGAGCTAGTGTTAGGATTAGTTTTAAGGTTAGGGTTAGAGTTATGGTTAGTGTTAGAGATAGGATTAGAGTTAGGGTTAATTTAGGGTTAGCTTTAGGATAAGGGTTAGGTTTATAGCTATGGTTAGGGATAGAGTTAGGGTTAGGGTTTGAGGTAGCGTTAGGGTAAGGGTTAGGTTTTGAGCTAGCGCTAGGTCTAGGGTTAGAGCTAGGATTAGGGTTATGGTTAAGTTTAGCGTTAGAGAAGGGTTAGGGTTAGAGGTAGAGCTAGGTTTAGGTTTAGGGTTAGAGCTAGGGTTAGGGTCGGGGTTAGGGTTAGGATTAGGCTTAGATCTAGGGTTAGGTTTAGGGTTACTGATATGGTTAGAGGTAGGGTCAGGGTTAGAGCTAGGGTTAGGTTTAGGGTTACTGATATGGTTAGAGCTAGGGTCAGGGTTAGAGCTAGGGTTAGGGTTAGGGGTAGGTTTAGGGTTAGGGTTAGAGCTAGGGTTAGGTTTATAGGTAGACTTAGATTTAGGGTTTATTTAGGGTTAGGTTTAGAGTCAAGTGTAGGTTTAGAGCTAGGGTTTGGTATAGAGTAAGGGTTAGGTTTAGGGTTAGAGGTAGGGTTAGGGTTAGGGTTAGGGTTAGGGTTAGAGCTAGCGTTAGGATTAGGGTTAGAGCTAGGGTTAGGGTTATGTTAAAGTTTAGGGTTAGAGACAGGGTTAGGGTTAAGGGTAGAGCTAGCATTAGGGTTAGTGTTATAGCTAGGGTTAGGGTTATGGTTAAGTTCAGGGTTAGAGACAGTGTTAGGGTTAGGGGTGGAGCTAGGGTTAGGTTTAGGGTTAGGCATAGAGCTAGGGTTAGGGTTAGGGTTAGGAATAAGTTTAGACCTAGAATAGCATTAGAGATGGGGTTAGGTTTAGGGTTAGGGTTAGAGTTAGGGTTAGTTTTAGGATTAGGATTAGGGTTAGGGTTAGGGTTAGATTTAGGTTTACTATTAGTGTTAGAGCTAGGGTTAGTGTTAGAACTAGGGTTAGTGTTAGGGTTAGGTTTAGGATTAAGATTAGGGTTAGATCTAGGATTAGTGTTAGGTAAGGGTTAGGGTTAATGCTAGGGATAAGGGTAGGTTTAGGGTTTGGGTTAGAGCTAGGATTAGGGTTATGGTTATGGTAAGAGCTAGGGTTAGGGTTAGGATTAGTGTTACTGTTAGTGTTAGGGTTAGAGATAGGGTTAGGGTTAGGATTGGGGTTAGGGTTACGGTTAGAGCTAGCATTAGGGTTAGGGTTAGAGCTAGGGTTAGGGTTACGGTTAAGTTTAGGGTTAGAGACAGGGTTAGGGTTCAGGTTAGAGCTAGCGTTAGGGTTAGGGTTAGAGCTAGGGTTAGGGTTATGGTTAAGTTCAGGGTTAGAGACAGGGTTAAGGTTAGGGGTAGAGCTAGGGTTAGGGTTAGAGCTAGGGTTAGTTTTAGTATTAGGATTCGGGTTAGGGTTATGGTTAGGGTTAGGTTTAGGGTTAGGGTTAGAGCTAGGGTTAGGGTTAGGGATAAGTTAAGATCTAGGGTTAGGGTTAGAGCTAGGGTTAGGGTTAGGTTTAGGGTTAGTGTTAGGGTTAGAGCTAGAGTTAGGGTTAGAGCTAGGGTTAGTTCTAAGTTTAGGGTTAGGGTTAGGGTTACAAATAGGGTTTGGTTTCGTGTTAGACCTAGGGTTAGGGTTAGGGTTAGAGCAAGGGTTAGTGTTAGAGTTAAAGCTAGGGTTAGTTCTAGGGTTAGGGTTAAGTTAGGGTTAGGGTTAGAGATAGGGT
>PVJN01056713.1:0-12685 GCA_004026805.1 Lasiurus borealis | reverse complement strand
TCGTCCCCCAGCCCCCACACCCCCCAGACCCCACACCCCCTTCACCTCCACACCTCCCTCAGAGCAGGGTGGACTGGCAGAGCTGTGATTCCCTGTCCAGCCACCCCACCTCTCTGCCCCTCCCAGCCCAGCCCCACCCTCGCTTGGGACACAGGTGAACCCGTACTCCCAGCTTCTTTCCCGGGAAGGGGAGACTGGATAAGAGGGAGGGGCTCTTGGTAAGAGATTTAAACACAACAGGAAGGGCTGCCTCTGTTGTTTTCTTTCTGGGTCTCTCCCAGGCTTCCTCTTTCCCAGGCGTTTGGGGAACCTGTCCTCTCTCAGCACCTTTCCCAGGAAGAGGAGGCCGAGTAAGAGCTAGCAAGAGTTTGGGGCACGAATACCACTGGTAACTACCTACCATTTCCTTAGCCCTTACTGTGTGCCAGCCACTCGCTTAGTAATCACCATAACAACCCCCCACCAAAGTTCTTTGATTTTAAAAAGTATATTTTATTGACTTTTTTACAGAGAGGAAGGGAGAGAGATAGAAAGTCAGAAACATCAATGAGAGAGACATCAATCAGCCGTCTCCTCCACTGGGGATGTGCCCAAAAGCAAGGTACATGCCCCTGACCGGAATCGAACCTGGGACCTTTCAGTCCGCAGGACCTTTCAGTCCGCAGGCGGACGCTCTATCCACTGAGCCAAACCAGTCTCGGCAGTTCTTTGATTTTAAAAGCATAATGGTCAGTAGAGCATAATGGTCAGTAGAGCATAATGGTCAGGCACCAGGCAGAGAGTTCAAATCTCAGCCCTGCCACTCACTGCTGACTGCAGGTTGGGTCTCCAGAAGCAGCCACGAAGAAGTCTGCCTTGAAAGATGTTCATTACGTATCGACACCATTGAAAGGAAGAGGGAGGAAAGAGGAGTGGGCAGAGAGAGAAGTTACACTGCAAGGTAGGGTCACCGAGCCCTAGCCTCAGGCGGGGAGCGCTGATGCCCTGGCCTTGTGTGGGCCCCGGATGCAGACTGCCCAGCAGAGGCGGATCAGGGGAGGCTGCTCTCTGCACAGAGGCAGATGCCGGAGGAGCAGACGGCTGGAGGCTGTCTTCTGAGGGCACTCCCTGCAGCTGGGGCGAGTCCTTTCTGGAAGGCACATCTGGGCCGTACACCTGTGTTGACCACGCTGTTGCCTCATTCAAGTTGTTAACCCCCCAAGTGCCTCCTTTATCTGTAACAATGCGACAATCATAAGAATGGTACTTGCTTCTCGGCCCTGTTGTGAGGGTTAAATGTGTTAAAATACGTAAAGGCTCTAGGACAGTGCCTGGCACTTAGTTGGCACTCCATCAGCTTTCATCGATGGGAACCAAACTCGCTTACAAAGGGTCACACAAAGTGCCCTGGGTGGTTTGGCTCAGTGGATAGAGTGTCGGCCTGTGGACTGAAGGGTCCTGGGTTCCATTCCGGTCAAGGGCACGTACCTCGATTGCAAGCTCGATCCCCAGTCCTGGTCGGGGCAGGCGCAGGAGGCAACCAATTAATATGTTCTCTCTCATTGATGTTTCTCTCTCTGTCTCCCCTACCTCTTGTCCACTAAGAATCAATGGGAGAGTATCCTTGGTTGAGGATTAATAAATAAACAAAAGGTCACAAAGTCGCACAAACCCCAATCTGTCCGACTCCAAAGCCCTTGCCCTAAGCATCTTTGGAGCCTACAGGAGGGCTTGGCATCCTCACTGGGAGGGATGAGTGTAGACTGGGTTCCCAAAAGGGGAGAGGCAGGAACACACACAGACACACACCCACATCCTCTTACCATGCCTTTCTAGAACTCTCCGGGGCTTCCTCTAATCCTGCACGCTTAGCGCAGTGCCTGTGCGCTTTGTGAGCCTTCCTCGCATCAGCCCTGCGGGTGAAACTGGGCCCTGCCCGCCACCCGTTCTCTCCCCCCACCCCCCGCCAAAGGCTCTTCAGGGACCTTCTGGTGGCTCCTTGTCCCTAAAAGTCTGAAAGTAACAGCTGGCCCACTAGCAACAGTCATGAGATGAGCAGTTTTGCACACTCACTATATCTTGGGTAATACCTCATTTATTTCTTACAGTGACCCATCAGATAGGGACTATTGTTATTCCTATTTCTTTAAAATATGTCTTATTGATTTTTTACAGAGAGGAAGGGAGAGGGATAGAGAGTGAGAAACATCGATGAGAGAGAAACATCCATCAGCTGCCTCCTGCACACCCCCCACTGAGGATTTGCCTGTAACCAAGGCACATGCCCTTGACCAGAACCGAACCTGGGACCCTTGAGTCTGCAGGCTGATGCTCTATCCACTGAGCCAAACCAGTTAAGGCTGTTATTCTTATTTTTAGTGTGAAAAAGAAGGTCAGAGAAGTTAATAACTTGCTGAAGGACACACACAGGGGGTCTAACACCTAGCCCCATGCAAGACCGACCCTCCTTGGGGACAACTGGGTCCTAACTTTTTACACACACACACACACACACACACACACACACCTCCAGACCGCCCTCCCCCTGCCCAGACCTGCCATCTGCCGAACTTTCTCCTCACCCACCCTTCTCTTCGCACAAACACTCCACCCCACCCCTCCCACTTGTCCTCCCAGCTCAGTGCTCACACTCCCTACCCAGAGATGTATACCCTCCCTCATACCCTCTACCATCCCAGTCCACATTCACACCCCTGCTACCCGCCCCCCTCAGCCCTGAACACCCACACCCACAGCCGCACCCCATTGGTTTGAGTTCTCCACCCAGTAGGCTTGTCTCTTCAGATCGGGCCCGGAACCGTGAGAGCCCCTTCGCCGAGTCCAGTTCTTGGCCCTTCTGCCCCGATACACGGCGTGGGGGGTTGTGGGCCCCAGTCTCCGCCGGGAGCCCCCCTGCTCCCTTCTCGCTTTCTGAGATCAGCTCCCCTGTGCTGAGAGCAGACCCCCCTCCAGGCTCAGTAGGTGTGGGAGCCCCGCCCAGCTCACCCCTTCTCTCTCCGCTCCTTCAGTGGTGCTGATCGGGGAGTCCGGCGTGGGCAAGACCAACCTGCTGTCCCGCTTCACGCGCAACGAGTTCAGCCACGACAGCCGCACCACCATCGGGGTCGAGTTCTCCACCCGCACGGTCATGCTGGGCACGGCCGCCGTCAAGGCTCAGATCTGGGACACGGCCGGCCTGGAGCGGTACAGAGCCATCACCTCAGCGTGAGCCCGGGCTGGGGGGCTGGTGGGTATAAGGGTGCGGGGAGGCCAGGGGACACCTCTCGGGGAGAGATGGGTGGGGAGGAGGCAAGGACCCTGAGCTGTGTGCTTCTCAGTGGGATCACAGGACACGTGGAGACACAGAGGCTGTGAACCAGACCCCGTGGGAGACCGGAGATAGCGATGCTGGCCACTAGGCCTAAGAACAGGAGTCCCTGCTCCCCCACTTTCTAAGTAAGCCTTTGCTGTGCGCCCCGAAAGGCACAGGCGCTTCACTCGGGCATTTTATTCAGTCCCCCGGGTGCCACAGGCGTAAGGTGCTCTCCTGAGCCCCCGTTCACATACAAGCTTGAGGCTCCAGGAAGTGAAGTCAAGGCTGAGCGGAGATGGGGGGCAGGCGCCAGGGGGTGAGGTCTCCCTCTCGTCTGCACAGGGCTCTGCATCTGGCAGCCTTTCACATCCAGCCACCCCGGTGAAGGGTGGACCCCTCAACTGCCTTTGACAGGCTTGGTAGGCCACACGCAGAGTATTCCCAGTCAGTGTCTGCCGGATGTGAGAAAGGTGATACATGGAGGTGTTGGGGGGAGGGGTCCCTGCCAGGGGCAGGAAGCCGGGGTCAGGGGCTTCGGGTACACACATCACTCTGGGACTGGTCAGCTGGCCTCTTGTAAGCCTCAGGAATACATCACCCGGCTGCAGAAGCTTTGGGAGGAGATCTCAGTGCCAGCTGATGCTCAACTCAGGGACGGCTGCATGGGGTGGGCATTTGGCTGCTCCTAGAAAGATGGCTGTGAGAGAGAAGAGGGTGCTGAGGGTCAAGGAGCCATGTGAGGAAGATCTTGGAGGTGGGGCATCCAGGAGGCACACTTGAACCGGGCCAAGATATGCCCTGTTTGGAGGTGTGTGTGTGTGTGTGTAAAAAGTTAGGACCCAATTTTAGGGGCTAAAATCAGAACCAAGGACCTGGGGGAGCAGCGGGGCCCTGCGGGAAGGGAAGGAGGGAGCCAGGGGGTGTGGAGCAGAAATACACCCGGAATTCCTGGAGGCTCTCGCTGTCAGGCAGCAGGGCCTGAGGCTGCCCTGTTGGGATTTCAATCCCTCGACTCCAGTTTTCAGATGTCCCCATCTCCAGGACACAACTCTCGCTTTGTGGCTTGAGGCTGGGCCCAACCACCTTGACCTGGCCTCTCTGTCCACCCCGTCCACCCCTCCCCCCGCCAGGTACTACCGCGGAGCGGTGGGGGCCCTGCTGGTGTTTGACCTGACCAAGCACCACACCTACGCCGTGGTGGAGCGCTGGCTGAAGGAGCTGTACGACCACGCCGAGGCCACCATCGTCGTCATGCTTGTGGGCAACAAGAGTGACCTCACCCAGGCCCGGGAGGTGCCCAGCGACGAGGCCCGTATGTTCGCTGGTAAGACCTGGGCTAACCTCTCCTCCCATCCCCACGGGTCCCCTCCCCCCCCCAGGGCCTCCCACCTTCATCTCCTCTTCTTCCGGATCAGCCCTTCTTCCCCTGTGACCCTGTTTCTCTTGATGCCCCACCACTTGGCCCTGAGATTGTCTCTAAGGGTAGTTGTTTTTCGTTGATTTTATTTATTTATTAAATATATGTTTATTGCTTTCAGAGAGGGAGGGAGAGGGAGAGAGAGATAGAAACATCAATGATGAGAGAGAATCATTGATCGGCTGCCTCCTGCATGTCCTCACGCTGGGGATCGAGCCTGCAACGGGGGCATGTGCCTTGACTGGTAATGAAACCATGACCTCCAGTTCATAGGTTGACGCTCAACTACTGAGCCGTCGGCTGGGCTATAGTTCTTTTTTTTTTTTTTAGTATATTTTATTAATTTTCCACAGAGAAGAAGGGAGAGGGATAGAGAGCTAGAAATATCGATGAGAGAGAAACATGGATCAGCTGCCTCCTGCATGCCCCACACTGGGAATGTGCCCGCAGCCAAAGCACATGCTCTTGACCGGAATCGAACCTGGGACCCCTCAGTCCGCAGGCCAACATTCTATACACTGAGCCAACCCGGTGTCAGCTATAGTTGATTTTAAGACAGCCCCACCTTGCAGTGCTCAAAGACCCTACGTGTGGCAGGAGGGATCCCCTTGACCATCTCCAGTCACACTCTCCCCAGGAGTTCTCAGGGGTCCCCAGGCAATAGGACATAGTGGTTCAATGTGTAAGCTCAGGAGTCCCATCAGCCCCACCTGGCATCTCTTGGCCACATACTACAGGTGGGACCCTGAGAAGCTATTTCACATCCTCTCTGAGTTTCTGGGCTTCAGCTTCCTCTTCTAGGAAATGGGATGGTATTCCAGGAGGAACCAAGACGGCTGTGTAGGTAAAGACAGTACTTGCATCCTTCCACAACCACATCAAAATGACAACCAAAATAGAGAACAACCCATCATTTGGAACTGCCTGAAAGCTGGCTGAATGGAAGCCCTACAATTAGAGAATTAAAGAAGAAATCACATTGAGATTGGTAGGAGGGGTGGAGGCGCTAGAAGGGCTGGTCCCACAGCCCAGGATTCCATTGTGGGGAAGAGAAGTCCCTGCAACTTCCGGCTGTAAAAACCAGCGGGGATTGGGGCTGAGCGATAGGGAGGCAGCCGGAGACCCAGGCAGTTCCTAGCTAGAAAGGGGCACTGAGGGATGTAAGACATTCTGAGCTAGGGATGAGGTAATGCATGTGGAGGGCTTCAGAGGGTCATTGCAGGATGAGAAGAGCAGATGCCTAGTAAACAGTAGTTTGTTCTGCCCTAGAGATAAGTCAAAAGAGGTTATCTTTTTTTATATATATTTTATTAATTTTTTTTTTATAAATAGAGAGAAAGGGAGAGGGATAGAGAGTTAGAAACAAGAATGAGAGAGAAACATCCATCAGCTGCCTCCTGCACATACCCTACTGGGGATGTGCCCGCAACCAAGGCACATGCCCTTGACTGGAATCGAACCCAGGACCATTCAGACTGCAGGCCAACACTCTATCCACTAAGCCAATCGGTTAGGGCAGTGGTTCTCAACCTGTGGGTCACGACCCCTTTGGGGGTCGAACGACCCTTTCACAGGGGTCGCCTAAGACCATCAGAAAATGCAGATATTTACATCACGATGCATAACAGTAGCAAAATTTCATGGTTGGGGGTCACCACCACATGAGGAACTGTATGCAAGGGTCTCGGCCTTAGGAAGGTTGAGAACCACTGGGTTAGGGCAAAAGATTATATTTGATAATTTTTTTTTAAGTTCAATGAAAAGATTTTATTTTATTTTTAGCTCTATTTCTTTAAATCAATGTATTACATGTGTGCATATCTTCCCATTGCCCTCCCCACCCCATTCCCATGCATGTCCTAACCCCCCAGTGTCTTGCGTCCATTGGTTATGCTTGTAGGCATGTATCCAAGCCCTTTGGTTGATCTCTTATCTACCCCACCTCTCCCTAACCTTCCTGCTGTAATTTGACAGTCTGTTTGCTGCTTTACTGTCTCTGTATCTATCTTTGATAATCTTTTATTATAGGCAAGGCCCCTAATTCAAGTACTACAGAGACATGTCTTGGGGTGGCTCGTTCTGAATCCCCACAAGATCATGAAACCTCGATTATGGTCACTGAGATGAAGACTCTGCTACCACAGAGCCACGCCAATTTGGACATCACCTCTCTGGTTTTAGTTGTTTCTTTCATAATCCAAAGGATAAAACCAGTTGACCTCTAAGGAACTTACTTTAGGATCTATGATTTCTCCTGGAATACTGAGATGGTTTATTTTCTTCAAATGTGTCCTTGAGCTGTCATTCATGGGTGACATGTTAATCCCTTACTGGAAACGGAATACATCACACTGCTATTACAGTGGAACCTCGTTTCTTGAACATCTTCCGTCTTGAACAATTCGCTTCTCAACCTGACAACCCTTTCATGCTGATACCTGTATGATCAGACACACATTTCTCAGGTGACAAACAGAGAGAATGCATGAATATGAGTCCGTTTACCATTGTTAAAATCTCAGGATATGGTGCTGTGAATATTTTTGTGTGTGTTTTTGCTGCTTATAATTGTTAAATTTTCGTTTTTTACTTTCCTTTTTGCTAAATGTTCATTTACATTTCATGTCCTTTTTGTTTTTAAAGTGTTTATTTATAGATTAAGCTGGACAATAGAAATGTCCTGTGTATAAAAAGAGTTAAACCAGGGAATCATTTGGGAGTCTGGAACGGATTAATTCAATTTACATTATTTCTAATGGGAAAGAATGATTCGGTTTTCAAACAGCCTTCCAGAATGAATTAAGTCCGAGAAACGAGGTTCTACTGTCTGCTCTTTAAGGGTGGGGTTATTAAAGTTAGCCAGAATGTTAGGCCCAATCTAAGCACAGACACAGAAATTATATAACTGAGATTGGTAAACAAAAAATTCCTGCAAAGGAAACACATTTTTGTTTCTGTTAATCTCCCCACCTTCCCCTCTTGCTCCGTGACTTTATTTCATCGCTTACTTCCTCTGCTAGAGTCTTCAAATTCTCCCTCAGATAGGAGTGTGTCCTAACTCACAAATGTGAGCATTCTGTATTCTTGTAATATTTTCTCCTATCACCTTAGAAGTCTGAACCTCCTGCTTTCACTTCTCAGTCCAATGCAACTTTCATTTGTACCACTCAGCCCTAGCTGGTTTTGCTCAGTGGACAGAGTGTCGGCTTGCAGATTGAAGGGTCTCGGGTTCAGTTCCAGTCAAGGGCACATGCCCAGGTTGCGGGTGCAATCCCCAGTAGAGGGTATGTAGGAGGCAGCTGATGAGTCATTCTCTCTCATCATTGATGTTTCTTTTGATTGATTGATTTTTATTGATTTCAGAGAGGAAGGGAGAGGGAGATGGAAACATCAATGATAAGAGAGAATCATTGATTGGCTGCCTCCCTCACATGCCCCACTGGGGACTAAGCCCTCAACCCTGGCATGAGCTCTTGGCCAGAACTGAACCTGGGACCCCTCAGTCCACAGGCTGAAGCTCTATCCACTGAGCCAAACCAACCAAGGCTCATCATTGATATTTCTCTCCCTCTCCTTTCCTCTCTGAAATAAATAAAAATTATTTTAAAAAATCCTATATAATAAAAGGCTAATATGCAAATTATCCCCTTGACTGGGAGTTTGGCTAGGGATCGGGGCCAGCCAGCCAACTGCCCTAGGCCCTCCCCCTGGCGGGCCCAGCCCAATTGGTCCCGATCCGAGCGGGCCAGCCAGGCCCCATCTGTGCACAATTTCATGCACCAGGCCTCTAGTAAATAAATAAAATAATTACTGTTTGGCCTTTAAAAATTTTTTTGTACTACTCTACTGAAATGTTTCTTATAAAAATTGTGAATGACTACTTATTTGCAAAAAAAAAAAAAAAAAGGAGGGGGGATGGTATTCAAATCTACTTCACAGGTTGTTTTAAGAATTAAATGAGCTGTCCAGTTGTGTGGCTCAGTGGTTGAGGGTCAATCTATGAACCAGGAGGTTTTGGTTAGATTCCAGGTCAGACATGTGCCCAGGTTGCAGACTCGATCCCCAGTAGGGGGCATGCAGGAGGCAGCCAATCAGTGATTCTCTCTCATCATTGATGTTTCTGCCCCACTCTCCCTTCTTCTCTCTCTCCCTCTCCCTTCCTCTCTCTGAAATCAATAAAAACATATTTAAAAAAATAATCAAATGAGCACATAGTAAGCATTAAATAAATATCATTACTGTTGCCTTCGACCCCACAATTAATGGTGTGTTTCCTTTCCTGTCAGAAAACAATGGGCTGCTATTCCTGGAGACCTCAGCCCTGGATTCCACCAACGTGGAGCTGGCCTTTGAAACTGTCCTTAAAGGTTAGCGCCCCTGCCTCTATTTGGCACCCCGTTCCAACCCCAGGCTTCCCTGGGCGGTGGTAGGAATGCAGACAGCCAGCCCTCTCCACCCCAGCTGGCTCCTTAGCACCCCGATGGGTCCCCAGTCTCCTCAGAGCCTCCCACCACCCCTCTCAGACATTCCCTAGTGCTGCCTCACCCCCAAGTGGGCCTGGGGATTGGGGAAGGAACCAGAAGGCCACACTTCTCAGGGAGCAGCGTCTCTGTCCTTCCCCACACAGGTAAGAGGAAGGGACAGGAACTCCACTTCCTTTCAGCAAAAGCTCCTTGAAGCGTGACCCCCTCCCCCTCACCCCACACCCCGGCTCAGAAAGGGGCATGTGATGCGAGCACAGGGAGTGTGGGCTTCTGAACTGACCACTCACTCCCCTCTCCCCTCTCAGAGATTTTCGCGAAAGTGTCCAAGCAGAGGCAGAACAGCTCCCGGACCAATGCCATCACCCTGGGCAGTGCCCAGGCCGGGCAGGAGCCTGGCCCTGGGGAGAAGCGGGCCTGTTGCATCGGCCTCTGACCTTGGCTCGGACCAGCCCTGCCCTCACTAGCTTCCTAGTGAGGGTGCCCCCCAACCCCATGCTCCAGGGCTTTCCCCTGCCCTGTGGCTCCAGATGTCAGCGGCCCGTCCCCTGCTCACAGCCCCGCCCGCCGATCTCTAAGGTCTTCATGCCCACCCCCCACCCCCTCGCCCCTGTATTATCTGCTAACCTCGCAGACTCGAGCCCTCCAATAAAGCTGTTTTATATCCAGGCCTGGCCATCCTGCTGCCTCCCGTCTGAGCCTCCCTGCAACTCGCTCCTCCGCTGAGTCCCTGTCCCCCTTCCCTTCCCTTCCCCTCGCTCCATCCTCCCCGCTGCCCCCCAGGGCCAGCTGCCTCCGAAGCCCTGTGGTCTGGGGATAGTGCCAAGGGGGTGAGAGGTGCCCGCCCTTCCCTCTGCTAACCCCCAGAGTAGGAGGGGGAGGGAGGACGGCATGGTGGGGAGGGGGTATCTGGAAGGCAAGACAAAGGAGACCATCGGTGGGTACCATCTGGTGCCCAGGGCCCTGGTGCCAAGAACTGAGGTCACTCCAATGCCAGGGGTGAACGGAGGAGGCAGGGGAGATGTGCGAGAGGAGGGGGAGTCGGGGCCAGCCTGCTCCTGTGTGCTGGGGAAAGGGCTTTAAGACTGCGAGGTGGAAGGACCATCTCCATCCGGTTTTCTACCTGACCCCAAAGTACAAGGATTGGGGTGTAGGGACAGATTGCATCTGGTGGGGTCTGTCTCAGCTCTCCGCCCTTTCTCCAGCAGCCCAGGAAGGCGGTCTCTAGTCTTCTCGTTCTGCAGGGCAGAGTGGAAGGAGGTCTGATGGCACCCCCCAGGAAAAGAAGGGGTGAGATGGGTGGAAAAGGGGATTGAGCATTTGGGGATTGGAGTTGGAGGAGCTGTGGAGAGCAGACAGGAGCCACCCACCTCCCACAGGTGAGCGGGGGATGGGGGGGCTCCCAGAATTAACAATCCTCCCAGCGGCCTCTTGCACCCCCTACCCCACCCCCAGGTGGTGCAGATCCACACGCAGAGAAAGCAGCCAGAGCCTTAAGTAATAATACTTTTAATAAAATTAACTTCTTAATAGCACATTTAATACATTAACCCTCCCCCTTCTTGGTTTCTCTGCATTTTGTGCAACATCACTTTGACTCAATTACTCATGGGTCCGTTTTGATTCCCGCCTTTTATTTTGCTTTTGAACTTGTGTTTTGTTTTTCTTCCTTGGTGGATCTGTATGCGTCCTCACTAGATGCCTCAAATTAAGTCTGACCACAATCCTACTCTACTTTCTACAGTGGAGAGACCGTCCCCCCTGCCCCAGGGCTGTCTCCACCTACCCACCCTTACCCTACCCGCACCCCTGAGTGGAGAAGGGGAAGCCTTCCCCACCCCAGACACTACCTTCCCAAACTATGGGGGTTTCTAGGACAAAAAGAGCAGGGGGTAATCTGTCCCTAGGTGGGGGCGCAAAGAATAAATTGGGGAGAGGGAGATGTGTTTGGGGTCTAGGGCCAGGGGCGGGGAGCATTGGTGTAATGGAGCAGGCTCTTCCCGCCAAAAGAGCCAGGGACCTCCACACCCCCTGGATAGCCTGGAGGAAGGGGCCCAACTTGACTGCCAGCAGGGGTTGGTGCAAGGCAAGTGCTTAAAAAAAAACCTGATTCCTCACATGCAACAGCCAAACTCCCCAGTTTCCAGTGGGGAGGGCCAGGGGCCCTGACCACGGCCAGAGCCCAGTGGATGATCCCTACCTGAAGTGGATGAAGCAGAGGGTTAGGGTCAGGGTCACCCCATGTCTCTGCTCCCCCACCCCCTGCCTCTGTACGCTCGGGAGCCCCTTTTCCCAGTGGGTGGGTGGAAAAGTCCTTGGAATGGAACGTCCAGGAGACAATGAAGCATGTGGCGAACCTGCAAAGCACGGCGCCGCTTTAAAGGAGAGCGGGTGAGACTCGCTCCTCTGCTGCCAAAAGCCAAGCGGGAGATTGGGCAGGAGCAGGGGTGGGGCAGGGACCCCCGTCTCCTTCCCAAGCCGAGGTGGGAAGCGTGCATATGCCTGTGTGGGGAATGACCCTACCAGGCTCTTGAATCCATCTGTACCACTTGGGGGTTACACTTCAAGGACTTTCTCAGTTAGGCCTAGGGACCTAACGGAGAACCCCAAGAATGAACATCATCACTTTGGAGTCAGGGCTCCCCAACAGAGACAGAGGAATGACCCTGATGGTAGGACCCCCCCACTCCCCCCAAAACCCCGTGCTGGGATGCAGAGCAAGGAAGGGTGCAGGCTCACCCGCCTCTGCTGCCCCCACCTGGTTGAAATGACCCATGTCCATCCTTTTTAAAAAGACCCTGGGAACGGAGCCCCCCCCCGCATCAAATTTGTCCTACAAAGTTAAAAATCCAAGGATTCTCAGAATCAACCCCAGCCGACTAGAAGCTCCCCAACCTTGACTCAGCAACTTGCTTCCACCCTGATACACTGAAGATGGGGGACTCAGCCACTTCCCTCCTCTATTTTTCCTTTTGTTAACGACTTTTATACATTCTACTGGGCCCAGGGGCCCGCAATGCTACTAAACTTTTAAGCTATCTGAATAGTCTACTAAGTAACTAGTAATTCTCTTTTTTTTCTCTCTCTCTAGGATTATATGAAATAAATTTGAATTATTATTAATAATTATTATTTTGTAGTATTTTCTTTTTAAACCCCTCAGTTTCTTCTCTCTCATTTTTTTTTTTAAATTTTTTTTTGGTTAAAAACAAAAACTATTTTCTCTTAAATCTCACACCTCTCTGAGGGTCCCGTGGGCCTGCGAGGCCTCTCTTCTGGACTTTTCCCTCCTCCCTGGCCCCTGAGACAAGGGGCAGGGGCAGGGGAGCACCCAGGATCCTCAATCCTCCAGCTTCTTCCTTTCTTGTTAATTCCTTTCTTTGTTTGGCTCTGCCAGCTCCCCCGAGGGGGAGGGGGAGAGGAGAAGGGAGCCCATGGAATGAAATCCAATCCACTTGCCGGGCCCCAGAGGGACCAGGTTCCCTTAGCCACCAT
>PVJN01056712.1:0-12685 GCA_004026805.1 Lasiurus borealis | reverse complement strand
CTGCTGGTTAAGATGGGTTTCATAAAGCTCCCAGACTTCAGGCTAGGAAAGAAGAACTCCTACACTGAAGGCTGAGCAAGATTTCCCCAGGCCTCTGCAATATTCTTTATTCCATAGTTGCTTCCCCAGTCCCTTTCTGAACCTCCTTCCATAACAGAGGGAGATGCTAACAGAGAGAAAGATATTTGCGTGGAGATATATGCTGCAGTTTACAAAGCCTTTTCACATGTTATATTTTTAAAATATTTTCCATTAAACTGAAATGTGTGCTGTCCCAGTTTTAGAGATGAGGAAGTATAGGCTTAAAGTGGTTAAATAATGCCCTGATGGGAAAAGGAGCTGTCGACTCAACCGAGTGTCCTATATATGAATGCTACATTTTTTCACTCCCAAACTATGCTGCTAATAAGTCTCTGAGGTTTGCTAGGAGTTTTGTTTCCTAGTTACTTCCTGTGGACAATATGGTTCCCCACACTTGTTAAGCTGGTTCACATCTTTAGGCCTCCGTGTAATGTAGTAGTATCCTCTGCCTAGAAGAGCTTGCCCTCTTATTTATTTGTTTGTTTGTTTGTTTTAGTAACTCATATTCTTCCCTCAGATCCTATCTCAAGGGTGACAAGGGGCACACAGGTAAGAGTGGGCCCTGGAGCCCAATCCTGGTATTGCCAAGTATCTTGTTAGACCTGGTTGGTGGCTTAGCCTCTCAGTCCTCTCCCATCCTCACTGTGGGGAGAATTCTGATGCTTATCTTCAAGGGCTGGTAAAGAACAAATGTAAACAGCACATTGCCTAAAGAGTGTTCAGAGTGCTGCTGTTGACTCCCAAGTTATAGCCAGTCTCCCCTGCTTCTCTAAAATTGCCTCTTGATCATCCTGGGGTTTCCAATTAAACACTCCTCACCAGAGAGAGAAAAATGAAAGGAGAGAAAAAAAGAAGAGAGAGAGAGGGCGCGCGAGTGCATGCATGTGAGCGCCTGGACAGTCAGATATAAAGAAAACTTTGCCAGCTGTAGGGAAAACAAGGAATACTTACGTAAATGTATCAGCATTGTTCTGCGGAGGGTTGAGTAGAAGAGAGGAGACAGCTAAAAATGTCACCACCTGTTCTGGCAGACACATCCTGGCTCAGAAAGTTCTGTGCTGAACCAACACAGGAGTCGGGAACCCAACTCAGAACTCCGAGGGAGGAAAGGAAAATGGAGAAGGAAAGAAGGAGGAAGGGAAAAGAGGAAGAATGACATAAGTCATCTTTGGATAAGTCATAGTGGCAGGTGCGACATATTTATGTTTGAAGGAATTATGTAGATTTATTTTTTTAAAATGACAATCTTTTTATGAACATTTTTTTGGCTTAGCAACAAGACCCACAAAAGGCATGAATTCAGCCAGGATGTCAGTTGCTCAGCTCATTAAAATATTAAGTGAAACACTGATGACAATTATATAACACTGAGCCCAAGTGTGATTTTCAGTGCATAACAAAGTGGGTCAAAGTTTGTTTTATTATTTTCTGGTTTCTTTTTTATTTTAGACTTCTGATGAAGTTTTCTTTAAGTAGGTAAAATGTAGGTTGTCAATTTTGGTGAGGATAATTTAAGGATAGGAACACTTAAATGAATCAGATGTCTACTTCTGAATGGCAACGAAAGTCTCCCTGCACTTCTCTCGGGATTGCATTCATTCATTCAACAAAGATTTTCTGGGCCTCCACTACATGCTATGTCTCATACTATATGTTGGAAATACAGTACCAAGAAAGAAAGATACTGACCCTGTCCTCATTATGAGGCCCTTCTTCAAGCTTGTTTATCTGGGCAATACCTTGTATTCTAATCTTTCTCCCAATCATATGAAATATATGTCATCTAAGACTTCCCCTGCTAGGCTCTGTTATAAGAAATGACTACTGGTTATTAATGAATATTGGTAGTCATGGAGGTATTGATGGGAAAATAAAGTTATATAAGTTACCTTCCAGTAAGCATTTGTACTTGAAATATATAAAAGTATACATCTAAAAACATATAAAGCCTTAACACAGAGAATTGAATTTCTGCTAGTGGGATTTCAAGCATACACATCCTTTTATTTATGTGTAACTCCCATGAGCCTACCCATCTTTTGATGGTGATAATATAATTAGAGTTAGCATTTATTGAGTGCTTGCCAAATACTAAGAATTGTGCTATGCATTTTAAATGAACAGCCTCATTTTATCTTTAAATTCTACAAGGTGTTAAGAACTGTGAAGGATCTGAGATTTTGCTCCATTTGCAAGCTTTTGGATGCTGGCAGAAGACACGAGACCCCTGGATCAGAGACAAAGGATTGTATTACTCCTGACTTACCCAGCAGCATGGACACCAGCATATTTGTAGAGTTATACTGGCCCTGAATTTCCATGGGGATGCCAGCATACATGTGATCTGTGCTATAAGAGAGGAACTCAAAATGTAGTAAACCTGAATCTTTTATAATGGACAGTAAGAATGCCTGCCCTTTGCTCTGATAGGAGACACTGTTTCCATCTTCAAGTCTGCTTGCTATACAAACTTCTTGGGAAGGAAGTCTGGAACAAAGGGCAGTCAGTGTCTTACAAGATATGTAGAAAAATGTGAGACTTATGGAGAACTTCTTACCAAAATATTGTGAATATTGTTACTATATTATAATGAGTAAACTGAGCCTTAGGGAGTCTGATTAAGTAACTTGATTAGGGTCACAAATTAGCACATGTAAAAATAGCATTTGAACTAAGCAATCTGATTCCAGGACAGGTGATCTACAGGTGCTCTACATAAGCTGTGTTTTAGTTTAGATCACCTGAAAGCTGAATCTGAAATAGTACCTCGTTATTTAAGAGGTACCTGATAATTCCAAGACCACAGCCTGATTATGATATCCTCCAGAACTTCTGAATACTACTGCTGTTTTGGAGATCATCTCATGAAGTAAATACAATAAGCATATTTTTTAAAGAATTTTATTGAAGTACTAGAGGGAAGGTGTCCCTTAGCCCAGCCTGCACCCTCTCCAATATGGGACCCCTCAGGGGATGTCCAACTGCACGGGGATTGGGCCTAAATGCAGTTGGACATTCCTCTCACAATCCAGGACTACTGACTACTAACCGCTTACCTGCCGGCTTGCCTGATCACCCCCTAACAACTCCCTGGCCAGTCTGATCGATGCCTAATTGCTTTCCTGCCAGCCTGATTGCCCCAACTGCCCTACCCTGCAGGTCTGGTCTCCCCTAACTGCCCTCCTCTGCTGGCCTGATCACCCACAATTATCCTCCCCTGCTGGCCATCTTTAACCACATGAGGGCAGCCATCTTGTGCAAGGGTGTGAGGGTCAATTTGCATATTACTTCTTTATTATATAGGATCATTGACATACCATAAGATCTATCCATTTTAAATGTACAGCTTAATGATTTAAAAATAAATTTATAGAATTGTATAATAAAAAAAAGAGGTACTTGGGTAAGCACTAAGGACTTATCCTGTATAGATTGGTACCCCTTAGCTACTTATTAATTTCCTTATTCCAAACCGTTTACTTAACTGAATGAGATCTATGCATAGATTTAAGAGTTTTGTGTTACAAAAGGTTGACCACTTCTACTGCCCAGTTTAGCATATAGTTGTTTTCTATTTTATTATGGTTTTATGTCTCCCATTTTCAAAAGTTTCCTTAATTATCCAATCTGTACTTAACACAACTTTTGGGGTAAACGAAACAATGAATGCAAAAATGATACATTTATTTCCCTGAGCATAACTTTGGCAATAATTATACACTTGTTTAACCAGATGGAAATCACCAACTGATAAAGGATTAAAAAGCACCAATTTTGATAACTTTTATTAGAAATATAATGTATGGGAGGTTCAGTATATATCTCCAGAATTCTAGTTATTTATGCTAGCATGCTTAGCAGAATTTTTACAGACCATTTTAGCCTCACATAGAGTGACACAGATATTCATGTGGCAAATCTAAATATCACAGCCCAATCGGTTGTCATGTCAAGATACTTTACACTTTATTCTCCAACTCCAAATCTGTTGTTTTTAAACCAGATGGAAATGCTATGAGAGTTAGAATAAAAGGAGACAAAGAACATTGAACTGTTACTAGTGAGTGAGCGGTACAAACTTCAGTCAACACTTTTAGCTTCAGTTTTCTGGTTTACTAAATAGGGCTGGGGTATGTGACACAAGCTCCCCCTGCCCCAGTACTACTTGAAATATGATTCTGATCTAGTAAATTCTATTGGGAAGCCAGTACCTAGAATTGAGTTGTATACTTTATATTTTATAGTTAAGAACAAGGACTTTGGCGCCAAACAGACCCAGGTTTGGATCCTAGCTCTACTGGATGGCTGACTTTGGGCAAATTGCTAAACATCTTTTTATTCTTTATAAAATGGAAATTATAATAGCTTTCTTTTCATCAGTATTTCTACATAAAACTGAACTAAAGAACCTCCTTTGACCTCATGTTTCTATTCAGTTATCAACATATCTCTGGCTTTTCTTTCAGAGCAACGTTTCCTGAGAATTGTCTCTGATTACCTCTACTTCCCCATCTTCCTTTGACCTTTAAAGAATGTGACTTCTACTCTCATGAGATTTTTTTCACTAAGACCACCAGTGACTGCCTCTGGTTAAATGCAAAGAACATTTCTCTGTTACCTCTCAGAGAAATCCAACATAGCCCACAATTTTCTCCTTGAAATATTCACTTTTGTTGGCTTCCAAGAATTTGTCTTTTGCCTCCTGTATCTTCTCTTTCCTGTGGGAACCTCTTCTTCTGCTTGCCCCTTACAAATGTTGTTGTCTCAGAGGGTCTTAGTCTAGAGCCTCTCTTTCTTTGTCTGCAAAATCTGGATATTTAATGTATTTTCATGTCATTAATTACCACCTACCACATATGCTGGTAGCACATATCTTTAGCCCACATTTTCTCTGAGCTTCAAATTTCATTTTCTGCATTAGTTTCCCTATTTTTGTGATGAAATCACCATTCAGTCAATGGCCAAAATTAGAAACTTGCACATTATATTTTCCTTTTCTTTCCCCTAGTCCCCCATATTCAGCCAAGCAGGTATTGTTGATTCTACCTCTTGAACCTATCTATCTTTTCTATCTGAATCTTTTTGGAACTAGACCACCATCATCTCTCATCTGGATTACAAAATTCTCATCCATCTTCTTGACCAGTCTTGCTGCCATTCTTCACACCACAACTGAATTGATCACATCATTTCAACAGGTTTACATTCCCCCCAGCTGAAGTCCAGGCTTTTGACAATGACTTATGAGACCCTTTGTGATGTGTGCTCTGCTCATCTCTCCAGCTTCCTCCATGCTTCCTCTTTCTGATCTGTCCCCAAACACTTAATACTCCACTAAATAGAGCTTCTTCTGGTTCCTCACGTTAGCCATGCTCTTTCCCACACTGGGCCTGTGTATTTGTCCTCTTGGGTGGAAAACTGTTCTCCAAACTCTCCCCTCATCTACCCATATCTCTGGCTCCAAGAAGTCTTCCCTGGTCTGCAAAGATCCTGCTGAGCATGCTCCCATATACCCCCCTTTGTATTTCCCCAGTCATCACATTTGCTGTGATGAATTATAATTGTCTGTTTATATATCAGCTATCTCCCACTAAACTGAGCTCTGAAGCAGGGGGCCCTGTCTGTTTCATAACTACTCCCTGTACTTAGCAGAGTCTGACACATGGTAAGATCACAACCCACAATGTTGACTGAATGAGCAAGTGTATGGAAATCACACTTTAACTTGTTTAATAAGTACTGCTGGTTGGCCAGGATTAATATTAGGACATTTGAATAATTTTAAAAAGTATTGGGATCACAATAGATATGATCTATGTCGGTTGGTTTCTGTGTGTTTTCAGGAGCTCCAAGGCCCCACAGAAGGAGCTCAGTGGTTTCTACAATGAGAGGCGGGTAGGAGAGGGAGAATAGAGTAGTGGAAGAGGCTCACTGGGCAGGACTCAGTCTCTGACATAGCTTTAACCACAGCAGCTCAGAACTATTTTATGCCCTGAGGTGGCATGTTATATTTTATATGGGGGAAAGAAGGAAGGGAAAATGAAAGAAAAAAATGTCCTTATAGGAGTAGACTATCAAAACAGGTCTTATACATATGGGTCTACCATTCAGGAAACTGTGAAAGATTTGCTTTAAAAGATACTATAATGAGGTAGTTATGGTGGTCGCTACAACATAGTATATACTGGTATTACCAAAAAAGGGAAGAGTGCTCTTAAAAACCAACTGACATTTGATTACTAACAAGCCTATGAGAATTTTATCATCCATTTTTTTCCTAGCTTTTCTATGTATTGCTATTGTTTTAGAAAACTGTACCTGCATACATTAGGACTTTTTGCTGAATAGACAAGGATAGACATAGTCAGACTTAAAAAAAATTTAAATCAAACCTATTACTAGTAATTTGCAATCCTAATCTACTACTTCCACTGACACATGGCCAGAGATTTTGCACCTACAGTTTCCCAGTGAAATTCTACAACTATCTCCATGTCCTAATTTTCTAACACTGGAGATGGTAATTCTAGTAAAAAAAATATAGCTATTGGAAGAGAGGCTTAAGGGATAAATATTCTTTATCATTCATTTATTAAAAAGTATTTATTGAGAGCCTGCTGTGTGCCAAACACCTGCAACATTTTCTAGTGTTTGGAGAAATATCAGTGGAAAAAAAATAGATAAGGTCCCTGCTGTTATAAAGCTTATATTGTGATGGGGGAGAGAGACAGTAAATAAAGAAATAAGTAAACAACAGAATTCTGCAAAGTGATGAGCTGTATGAAGCCAGAAGAATTGTAATGTGCTCGAGATTGACACCTGGGAAGGGGTTCTGGAGTGGGGCTGCTGCAGCCAGGTGGCCTCTGAGCTGAGCTAAACGATGGGAAAGAACTGACCACCCATGTGAGGAAGGAAGGACAGAGCCTTCCAAGTCAAAGGGAGCAGTTGAGCACCCCATGCTTTTCCCAATGGTCCTCAGCCAGCGTCTCAGACTTAAAAAGAGATGCCAATTTTCCCAGGCTTCTTCAAGGGCTAGAGCCAAGTGGTTTATGGGGGAAGACCCGAAATTGCCTATAAGGGAACGTCCTGGAAAATTTAGTAAAGAAAAGAAGATAAGAGAAGGCACATGAATTCTTTTATGAGATGTTATGCACAAAATGTCTTTTGTTCTTTTTTTTTCTATTGAAAAAAACAACAACAACATGGTAATCTTGGGTCACCGATCATGCCTGTGTAATAAAATCTCCATAGAAACTCAAAAGGAGAGGATTTGGAGAGCTTCGGGGTGGGTGAACACCTGGGAATTTGGGAAGAGGATCGTGCTAGGAGAGAACGGGGAAGCTCCAAGTCCTTTCCCCATATGTGTCTTTCCCATCTGGTTGCTCCTGAATTAGATCCTTTGATAATAAACTGAAAATGTAGTAAATCTATACTAATGCAGTAATCTTAAACTGAAATGCCCCCTCCAAAAAACAAACAAAACAAACAAAGAAAAGTACAACACAAAACAAAACAAAATTTTACGAGTTTATTTGGAACTTGTGCAGCTCATCCGGCAGGCCACTAGATAGCAGCATTGCCTATCAAATGTGCCCAAGGATCGTGTTGTGGACAGAGATTTAGCGGGAGAACATCAATCCCACAGGTCCATCTATTCTCCATTCTCTGTTTTCTGTTCCTCTGTCTTCCCCATCTTCCCCCAAATCCACACCTTAACTCCCTGCCATTACCTCTTCACAAATAGCTTCAGTGTTCAGGCTAAGCTTTATGTTTAGAGAAAAACATCTGATTCCTTAGGGGAAAATAAAGTCAGCACTTTTAACCGCATTGGCTGTACCCATCATTGACTCTTTCAATGGGCAACAGTGGGAGCCTTTGGGTGCCCTGAGCATGGTGGTTGGCTCCTCCTGCCTAGTTCTTCAAGATCAGACCCAATATTGGGGGAACTGTTAGACATTTTTAGCCCACCGAGCAAGGAGCTTTGTTCCTTTCATGTGTGTTAGATTGAGTGTGTCAGCTGGTAGGTTTGGTGGCAGCAGACCTGGCCTCTGGGGGAACTTGCTGGCTTCTTTCTAAACAGTCCAGTTTCTCGCCACCTGCACACAAGTTTCCTGTTATATGTTTTAGCTTTATTTCCAAATTGGGGCTTTTCATGAAAAAGTATGCAAGAGAATGTGTTCAAAAAGAGAAAAAAGGGGAGAAGGAAATGACAAAATGTTAGCTACAGAGCAGAGTAAATGTTAGAATTTTAAATGTGGTGTAAGAATTGTATGCAAATAAAACATGAGAATTTATAATATGAACTTCCTTTCAAAGAAGGATTTGAGGCATCATGTAGCAAAACAGACATTGCTATGAACATAGGGTAATTTTTCATTCAAGATATACTTTAGTGCATTCTATGTGATAGGAAATAGGGGTACCTGAGTGAACAAGACAGACAAGAGCCATGCTCTTATACTAATACAGCTTCTGTTGTAATTAAATGAGGCTTTGAGTGAGGTCAGAAATCATATAAGAAAGTGTGCTGTGGCCAAGGGTTCAGAGCTGGAAGGATCATCATATCTACTCCATTTTGTAAATGAGGAAATGGCGGCATATATATATATATATATATATATATATATATATATATATATATACCCAGATATAAAACAATTAGTTCATCTGAGCACTACATATTGCTCGGAGCAAATTGGACAATATCCTGGGTTACTTAGCTTCAGGGGCTTGATAAAAGAAAAGAGAATAGTTTGGAAAGGTAGACTTCTTTGGGGGCCAATTATTTATTAAAGAAATTATCATTTGGATCCTTACATCATGGCCATATAGGAACAATGAAACATTGTTCAAATGACTGTGTAAAAATCACCGGCCCTTCACAAAATTAAGTCACATCGTATTGAGCTGTCTTCCAGTGTAGGTATTTCTGTGTGGGGTTAAGCAACTACATAATCCAAGAATGTAACTTTATTTAATCTAATTTGATGTAATTTACTCTTATAAAGATACTAGAGGCTCAGGAGAGAAAGAAAAGCCTGGCTGCTGGAGAAGATCAGAAAGAGAGAGGGAGAGAAAGAGAAAGATAAGTACACTGATCTACAGCTTCCACTGAGGCTGCAGATCAGACCCTGACTCAGTTTCTGGGTCTCAGCCACCTGAACAGTCAGTGTTGGGTCGTCAGGCTGCAGCTGAGCAACCCAGCACTGACTTCCAAATGGTCTGCGTTTGGTTGCAGGCTTAGCCCCTTCCAAAGCCCCAGGATTTAGGCTTTGGAAGCACCTCCTCCCCCTGCCTATCTCTCCAATGGCAGGTTTGGGCCCTCTGATGGCCTGCTGAGAGTGACCTGGGTGCTGAAGAGGTTCCTGAGACCCAAGTATTTATGCAAATTAACCTCCATCTTTGTTGGGTTAATTTGCATACTCACTCTGTTTGGCTGTGGGTGTAGTGGAGGTACAGTCAATTTACATGTTTCTCTTTATTAGGTAAGATAACCAAAAGAATCCAGAGTCATCTAAGATCCAGTGTTAAATATTATAACTAAAATACTTCCAATGAAACTATCACTCCAACAAGCTGTCCAACCCAATTGTCTGACTCTTTCTCTTTTAAAAAAAATATTTGTTATTTTTTTTTAAAGAGAGAGAGGACAAGAGAGGGAGAAAGAGAGCAAAACTTAAATGTAATAGTGAAACATTAGTTGGCTGCCTTTTACACATCCCCTATCAAGGATGGAGCCTGCAACCCAAGCATGTATCTTGACTGGGAATTGGACTGACAACCTTTCAGTGCACAGGATGATGCCCAACCATGTGAGCCACACCAATCAGGGCTTTCTCTCTCTCTTTTAAAATAGCCTGTTCCTGGCCCTAAATTATCTGTCTAGTTGTTTCAATATCCACTTTTTGCTTATGTAGTAGACTTGTCTGAAAGGAGAGAAATAGAAGGGAATACTGGTAAGAGAAAAAGATGGGGAGGCTTGACTATATTATGTTTCACTTTTCATTAGAACATATACTCCTAGAGCTGGAATTGTGTCTTGGAGTTTTGGTTCTGCTGGTAGCACACTGTGCTCAATAAAAATTAACCCATCAATCAACAGGACAGAAAATCCTAATCCTGCCAGAAGCAATACCTCCTGTTTGTCCCATAGAAAGCCCATTAGAGTGCTAGGATGTTGGAAGGGATACAGAGGAAAGAGAGAGAGATAAAAAAGAATACCCCCCCAAAAAAAACAACAAAAACAACAAAAAACAACAACTGATTTGCCTGGCTGGTGTTGCTCAGTGGTTGGCCATTGACCTATGAGGTCTCGTTTCAATTCCCAGTCAGGGCACATGCCAGGGTTGCTGGCTCAATTCCAGTGTGGGGCGTGTAGGAGGCAGCCAATCAATGATTCTCTCTCATCACTGATGTTTCTAGCTCTTTCTCCCTCTCTCTTCCTCTCTGAAATCAATAAAAATATATTTTAAAAAACTGAATGGAGAAAGTAGATAACAATAAAATGTTCAGGGAAAGCTATTACCTAATTCAGGTGTTCCCCTTGACAGCCTCTTTCAACTTATCCTGGAAATCTTACCATAAAGGTGACATCTTGGTTGTCCCATTTCCCTCCTAGGCTGGGTCAAAGAGGTACCGTCCATGTGTCTGTCCCCCTAAGAGCTCCATCAGAGGCATCACTACAACACTCATAGCACTTTTGCTTCTTCCTGCCACCACCACCATCAGAGGACCAGCTCCAGAGTTCCCGGCTCAGCCTTGCTTCATCAGAAAACAAAAAGAACAATCCACCTGGGACGGGATGACTAGGAAGCTGGTGTGAGAGCGCTGCTGACTGCAGAGCAACAAGAGGAAAGAAAAGTGAGACAGGCAAACTGGGAATTCTTCCTGTCATGAACTCTCCTGAGACTTGACTAAAGCTAGGAAGCCTCTCTCCAGAACACAAACATGCATATGCACACGCAAATTTGCATGTAATTTCATGAATCTCTACCTCCCTTACACAGAAACATGACTGCTATTTGAAAACTTAAACTCTTGAAACTGTAAGTTTTCAAAAAAATTTTTAATGCCCAAGAAATTCTGAAAAACTCTTTAATCATGGCATCATTTTATTAAAGAATTTTTTTCTATCTCTTCCTTCTTTTTATTTTTTTAAATTCTCACCAAAGGATATGTTTTTATTGATTTAAGAGACAGAGGAAGGGAGGGAGAGAGGGAAACATCGAACAAGTTCCCTTCTGAATGTGCCCTGACCAGGGATCAAACTCACAATGGGGGTATGTGCCCTGACAGGGAATTGGACCTGCAGCCTTTTAGTGCACGGGATGATTCTCCAACCATCTGAGTCACACAAGCCAGGGCTTACCTCTTTTAAATAAAATAAGTTTTAGAAACAATTCCTAGAACCCTAAGAATGGCCAAAATGAAAATGACAAGGCTAATGACACCTGTTATCAGTATTTTTTCCCATGTTACAAAGAACACATTATTTGAGGTATCTACATATTCATTTACCTAAAAGTAATTTTATTTAGAAAATAAAACTGCTTCATTTTATTACCAAATTCTAGGTGGCTCACATTGCCTGATATTTAACTATTCAGTTCTTTCTTCCCTTCTTTCTTCCCTTCTTTCTTCCCTTCTCTTTCTTTCTTTCTTTCTTTCTTTCTTTCTTTCTTTCTTTCTTTCTTTCTTTCTTTCTTCCTTTCTTTCTTTCCCCTTCCTTCCTTCCTTCCTTCCTTCCTTCCTTCCTTCCTTCCTTCCTTCCTTCCTTCCTTCCTTCTTTCCTTTGTCTTTGACTTGATCCTTGTGATCCTCTAGTCTACTGTTTATTCAGTGCTCTTTTGGGAAAATAAAAAACCGCGAAAGAAAACAGGGGTTTCAGGCCAGGCTCATGCTCTCTGTGTTCCACACGAAGGGGCACATGTTTAAGCCCAGATAACTACAAACCACACATTCTTCTTTGCTTCATATCAGGAACAGGAGGCTCATTCTGCTCTCTACTTGAAGGCAGGCCCAATGCCCTTGACTTATCTTCCTTTTGAAACCATGCAGAGAAGAGGACAGAGCCTGAGACAGTGCCTAGACCACTGCTGTCAAAGGCATGAGAAACTCTCTACCTGTCCCTATGGTGTGTGGGGAGCAGAAGGGGCTGAGTTAACAGCTGGCAAAGAGAAAATGTGGGAGGAAGCGAGGGGAAATCAATAAAATAGAGATGAAAAAAATAATGTGCTCTCTATGCCATAAAGGAAAATCATGATGAAGGCCCAAGTTAACAGCCATAATGCGTTCAGGGATCAGAGAAATGACACTGTCAAAATACAACATTAGTTTTCTGACGCCTACGGGCTGAATTTTATTTATTTAAAGTTAACTCCCATTTTAATACCAAAAAAGATAGCGTATTCTACATCAAAGGGAGAAAACTTTCCCTAATGTATCCATTTCTCTTCTGAAGTACACGAGCTGTCGTCATACAATGCTTTGTGATGTTTTCTCGACGGGGCTGGCTTTTCTTTGCATCAAGAAATGCACAGTAAACAGACTGAAGCCTGGGCCTGCTGCTTCTCAAGGCCAAAATGGCAATCGTTTGATGGTGTGT
>PVJN01056711.1:0-12685 GCA_004026805.1 Lasiurus borealis | reverse complement strand
TTTTCTTTTCAAATTTCGAATTCTGACTTGGAGGGATGATATGAGCAAAGTGCTCTGCAAGGGCGGGACAGGACAGAAATCAGTCTTACAGGTTTCTAAGAAAATGTGTGTTGCTACCTGGGGAACAACAGAAATGTGTCATAGTCTCTGTCCACTTGAGTGATGTTCAATCCTTTTAAATATGTTCCATGTAAAGTTTTTCTCCTCTGTAACAGCTCTTAACTCTCTTTCCTTATGCAGGAGCTTATTCCATATTCTCCAAAGCAGCCCTTTCTTCTTATTTCTTAATTCAGATTGAGTCCACCAGTGATGCCAGATGAGCCAGAAGCTTCTAATAATCCTTATCTTAAAATTGACCTGCAATCCCAGCAATCCACACCTCTCTCCTCTTCTCCCCATTTCTTCTCTTCAGAAATGAATCCCTTACCTAAGAGGTAGTTTATATTTTTCCTCCCCACCCACCAATTTCATCAAAGACTTTCCTAGTTGATCATCCTCCCACATGCCCCTATTCCATTTACATATGTTTTGCTTTTGTTCGTTTTTAACATTTAAAAAGATGTCAAATATGTACTAACTTTAGAAAATCCCTCATATTTGTTTCTCTTGCCCCTAACAACATAAAAATAACCTAAAAACATTTCTTTACTCTGTTTATTTTCCTAAATCTCTGCCACCTAGCTGCCATCTCTCCACCTCAGCTTTACTACAATAACTTTTGCCAAAGCCACCAACAATCCCTTGTGAAAAATTTAATCTGTATGGTTCACTTTCTATCTCAACTTTTCCACAGTTCTCGAGCCAGTGGGCAGCTCCTTCCTTGTGCTTGTCCCTTGGCCTCTATAACTACTAATTCTGAATTTCCTTCTACTGCTTTGTTCACCCATGCCAACTTCCTTGCCTTATTGAAACCTATTCCGTGATTCACAATAAATATTAGTGTTCCTAAAGACTTCATAGTCAGCACTGCCTCCCCCTCTCCAGTGTTTACCCATATTCATGGATTTAACTACCTACACACTTTTTATTTAACCAGGTTCCATCTTTCTCCTCAAGACCTGGGAAAGCCACCTGTGGGTTGACCATTTCTACTTGGACTTATTACTGTTATATCAAAGTGAACATGTTGAAACGTCAATTTTCCCTTATCTAACTTTACCACAAATCCTTATCTTCCTATAGTACAGTGGTACCTCAAGATACGAGTTTAATTTGTTCCGTAACCTTGAGGCGTGGGAAACTATGAGACGCTCAAGTCAAGGCAAACTGGTGGGTCGTGTGCAGCCGGCCAATCCATGTGATTACTCCTATCTCAAATGTTGCTCGTATTTCAAAGCAAAAATAGCTCGCTCCAGGGCTCATATCTCAAAAATCTCGTATGTTAGGACACTCGTATCTCGAGGTACCACTGTATTTTCTCTCATCTACCAGTTAACCAGCCGAGGCCTAAGAATCATGCTGGATTCTCCCTCTTTTTATCCATAGAAAATTTTTGATAGACTCAGCCTATTTAATAGTTCCTAAATGCAATGTCCGTTGTATTAATAAATTAGACATTCCTCATTTTTCCATTGCCTACTGCTCTTTAAGCAGCTCTTTGACTCCAACCTCAACATTTGGCCATCCCATACCTTGTCTATTTTACACAATTCCAGTAACAAATGTTCTAAATGCAAATGAGCACTCTTTTGTTCACTATACTTTAACAACCCTCTTCAATCTCTTCAGGCTAAATAGTATGTGTATTATTATGGAATACAAACTAGGTTCTTCAAGGCCCTGTCCAGCACCACCTCCTGTCCTTCCTCATTTCCAAACTAAGGTAAAATTATAATGACCTTCCTGAAATCCCATGAATATGACCATGTACTCTCACGTCCATGCCTTTGCACATGTTCCCCTAACCTAGAGGTCCTGACCCTCCTCTGGGTATATAGGTCAGAACACATATTTTGGAGTCAGACATTGGCTCAAACATTAGCCCCTTCTAGAGATATAACCTTAGGCAAATTATTTAATTTCGGCACCTCAGCTTCCTCATCTATATGATGGGAAGTGATATAGATGAGAGTTTCTTAAGATTTAATGAGATAAAGAAGAGAGTTTCTTAAGATTTAATAAGATTAGGAACACAAAGTTCTTATTTCATTGCCATTCACATACTTAGCAAATGCTCAATAAATGGCAGCTAGAGGTGAATAACTTTAGCTCTTCCTGCTAAAACAGAGTTCAGATGTTTAATCCTGTTCCCATTTCCTACCCTACTCAACTATATTTATCCTCTCCTATTGCTCCTATCACTCCCTCTTAAGTTCTGTCACTACCCTTATTATTAAACATTGTAATTATTATTTGACTTAATTGGTCTCCTTGTTAGGAGGAAAGGTAGAAAATAAAGGACAATGTCTTCACTTGGTAGCCTAGAGATTAAATCCAGGATCCAGTAAGTTTGCCTCATTATATTCCTCATGAATGTAAAAAAGTTAAAGTATGAATCCCAAAAAAGGCATACCCAAAAATCTGTATCAGAGGGGATTCATGATTCTTCCATATTTCAAGAGAACCCTACACTTCTTACATCTATAGACCTGATTATGTAACAATGAAGCTATACCTTTTAATGCAAAATTTCAACTAATTCAGTTGCAGGTGAGATGGAAGAGTTCCTTAGGTTTGGCAGGAGGAGCCAAATTTAGTCAACTTTAGCTGCCTTTATTGAACATTTGGTAAGTATGTGAAAACTACAAAGACCAAGAATATAGCTGATAATTGAAATCATGAGCATAAACAAGATTGCCCAGAGAGTCCTTTCAAAGCAACAGAACAGGTATCATAGAATTAAATATTGGAGAATACCAATGATTATGGAGCAGATACCGTATTTTCTGGCATATAAGATGACTGGGTGTATAAGACGACCCCAATTTTTCCAGTTAAAATATAGAGTTTGGGATATACTTGCCCTATAAAACAACACCTGGCTTATAAGACGATCCCTGACTTTTGACAAGATTTTCCTGCGTTAAAAAAATCATCTTATACACTGGAAAATACGGTAGTTAAAAAAGAACAAACTAAGCAAGTGAGAAGTAGTGTGAGAAGTAGATGACTCAGCCAAGGCCTCCACTATAGACATCAAGAAAGTTTCTTAATATGAAAAGCATAGATGTCAAGTGTGATAAGTTCAAATAGCCCCTACATTAAAAATTACATCAGGAGGAGAGAAAATGGTGGCGGAGTAGACAGATACGTCTGGAGCTTTGTCGCTGGGCAGAAGGAGAGAAAGCGGCTGAGAGTCACACTGGGAGTGTTTGTTGGCAAGTTAAGAGTCAGTTATCCTCCAGGAGAAAGCGGGGAACTGCTGGATGGGGCTATCCCGGCTGGGCAGCCCCACTGCCACGGGGTTTTTGTCCGCTGGAGCCACCAGCGCAAACGCGGAGACCATGCCATCTTTCAGAGGGAGGTGGATGTCTGCAGCCATCTGAAGTCGGCAGCTGCGCACCCATGGAACAGCCGGGGACCCGGGACCCAGAACTCCACTCTCCAATCGGCACAGACACACGGTGGAATCAGAGATCCACAGAGCACACGGAAAGGTCAGATTGCTCCTGAGACAAGGGGGAGGTGGATGTCTGGGGAGGTCTGAAAGCTTCAGCCGACAGAGGCACTCACCGAGCAGCCGGGGACCCAGAGCACGGCTTTCCAGGCAGCGCGGACCCGCGGGCGGCAGATTCGGAGATCCACACAGCTCGAGGAAGGGTCAGATTTCGTCTGAGTCAGGATGAGGTCTCCTAACCCCCGCACAACAGAGACGCACACACTGTGGACTGGGCTGCAGGAAAGCTGCCTCTGGAGAGGTCTGCAGAGGTGGTCAGGGCGTGATCCCTAAGTGTGGAGGCAAACCCTCTGAGCTGTTGACAGAGGAGAGCTCTGGAAAACGACTCCTTTTTTTTTTTTCTGGGGCAGAGGGACAGCCTGGGAGTTATTACAGTGTCCTGGCTGCAAAACCCTCACAAACTGGCTTTGAGAACCACAGAGTAGTAGGATCTGAGCACAGCCTAGAGAGGTCCTATGCTTTGTCTCAGAGATCAATTCCGAAACACTGCCACCCAGTGGATGACACACAAATTGACTCTCGCATAACTACAAAATAAAAAGATTAAAAGACCAAGAAGGGAACACAGGGAACTGCAATACCTTCCCTACTGGGAAACAGGAGTGCCAAGCAGAATAATAGTGGAAGTGAAGGACCATTCTAATTTTTTTTTTTACCTTTTTTCTTTTTTTTTTTTTCATTTTCACATATTTTAATTAAAAGACTATTTTTTTTCTTTGGGCCTCAATTGATTTTACCTTTTTAATTATTACATTTTTGTTTTAAACTAGTATTATTACTATTAGTACTTTACCTTTTTGGAAAAAAACAAGTGTCATTTTCTTTTCTATTTATTTTATTTTGGGATTAGAGTTCTACATTCTATTTTCATCTTTCCTTTAGCATAATTTTACTCCAACTCAACTCTACCTTTATGCCAACACTTTCCCCTCCTAACTTTCCCCATTTTGTTGTCTTGTTTCTCTTTCCCTTTTCCAAGTTTAGATTCTCCCTAATCTTTCTCTTTACCTGGTTAAAATTTCACCCCATTTATATATCTAATTTCAAATCCCCTACTACAAGTCCACACAAACCTCTCTCTTCTTGTCTTCACTAGCCAAAAATTTGTTTTTTCTCTATGTCCTTTTGTTGCTATTTGCCTAAAAAGTGATTATATCGATTTTTTGAAATTTTTTGTGAGATTCTTTTAGTTTATTCTACTTGTTTTATTTTGCTTTTTGCTTGCTTTGTTTTCTACCTCTCTTTTCCATCACCTCCCTCGATACCAGTTGCTATTTGCAGTTTACATTAATCTCTAGGTACTGGTTATTGACCTTTATTGGGATTAGTGACTGTTCTATTGGAGTTGTCTCCTGACATCTATATTTTGTTCCCCTTTTCTCTCTTATGCACTTTCTTTTCTCTCTGACTTTTTTCTCTTCCTCTTTCCTTCTCCTTCTTCTCCTTTTTATTTTCTTATTTTATTTTATTTTTTGTTCATTTATTTATCTTTTTTTTTCTCTCGCTCTCCCAATTTGATTTTGGCATTTCTTTCTTTACTTTTTTCCTTATTTTCCTCTTCTTCTTTCTATATTTACCCCTAATTTGTCATTCATTGCTAATCATCTTATTTGTGATTATTAACATCTTGAATACATTTCTACTCAGTGCCTTGTGTGCTGTACTTGGTCGTGTTGTAGTTTGTGCTTTTCAAACAACGTAGGAGAGAGATCTACATAACCAGAAACCCGGAAAAGAAAGACCATGAGCAGAAAAAGAAACAGCCCACATAAGACAGAAAGGCAGGTTTCACCAGAAAAGGAAGTAAACGCAATAGAAGCAGAAATAAGCCTGCCAGAAAAAGAGTTCAGAGATGATCATAAGGTGGTTGAAAAGAATGGAAGACAAATTCGACAATATGAGTAAGAGCCAAGAGGAAGTGAAGAAGACCCAAGAGGAAGTGAAGAAGACCCAAGAGGAGATGAAGAAGCAGCAAGAAGAAATGCAGAAGAAACTAGATGAGGTGCAGAATAAACAGGAAGTAATGAAAAATGACATCAAAGGTATAAAGAACTTGAAAGAAAGCATCAAAAGTAGACTAGAAGAAGCAGAGGACCGCATCAGTGAGCTAGAAGACACGGTAGGAAAAAATACCCAAGTACAACAGTTTCTAGAAAAAAAAGTTAAAAAGCAAGAGGAGAGTCTAAGGGAACTTTGGGATAACATGAAACAAAGCAACATCCGTATAATTGGGGTTCCAGAAAGAGTGGAAACTAAACAAGGATTAGAGAACGTGTTTGAAGAAATAATGACGGAAAATTTCCCCAGTATAGAAAAGAAAAAATCCACAAAAATCCAAGAAGCTCACAGAGTCCCAAGCAAAATGAACCCCAACAAATCGACACCAAGGCACATTATAATTAAATTGGCAAACACCGACGACAAAATAAGAATCTTAAAAGCAGACAGAGAGAAACAGAAATTTACCTACAAAGGAACCCCCATAAGACTAGCTACTGACTTCTCAACAGAAACTCGTCAGGCCAGAAGGGAATGGAATGAAATATACAAAGTCATGCAAAGAAAGGGTCTGAATCCAAGAATACTGTACCCTGCAAGACTCTCAATCAAAATTGAAGTTGAAATCAAAAGCTTCACAGACAAAAAAGGATTAAGGGAATATATTACCAAACCAGCAATGCAAGAAATGTTAAAGGGTCTGCTGTAATAAAAAGAAAGAGAAAGCGAAGAAGGAGCTCGGGGGTAAGGACTAAAAATGGCAACAGATAAGTACTTATCAATAATAACTTTAAATATAAATGAAATAAATGCTCCAATCAAAAGAAAAGGGTAACCAATTGGATAAGAAAGCTTGATCCATATATCTGCTGTATGCAAGAAACCCACCTCGGGAAAGGAGATGCACACAGATTGAGGGTGAAGGGATGGAAGATGGTATTTCAGGAAAATGGAAATGAAAAATAGCTGGGGTTGCAATACTTATATCTGACAAATTAGATCTGAAAGTGAAGGACATAATAAGAGATAAAGAAGGCCACTTCATAATTCTAAAGTGAACAATCCAACAAGAAGAAATAACTGGTAAACATATATGCACCCAATATAGGAGCACCTAAATACATAAACAAAACTCTTGGAGGATATTAAGGGAGAGATTGACAGCAATAAAATCATAGTAGGAGACTTTAATACCCCACTGTCACCATTGGACAAATCCTCTAAACAAAAAATCAGGAAAGAAACATCAATCCTAAATGACTCACTAGACCAGATGGAATTAATTGACATCTTCAGAATATTTTACCACAAAGCCACAGAATATACATTCTTCTCCAGTGCACATGGGTCATTTTCAAACAGATCACTTGTTGGGTCATAAGAAAAGTCTCTTCAAATTCAAGAAGATAGAAATCATATCAAGCATTTTCTCAGGCCACAGTAGCATGAAACTGGAAATCAACTATAATAAAAACAATAGAAAGAAATCAAACACATGGAGACTAAACAGCATGCTATTAAACAACGACTGGATAACCAGAGAAATCAAGGAAGAAATAAAAAACATCAGGGCAAAAATGACAATGACAACTAAACAATACAAAATTTATGGGACACAGTCAAAGCAGTCTTGAGAGGGAAGTTCATAGCCCTACAAGCCTACTGCAAAAAAACAGAAACAATGGTAATAAATCACCTAAACCTACAACTCAAAGAGCTAGAACGAGAGCAACAAGAAAAGCCCAATGTACTCAGAAGGAAGGAAATAGTGAAGATCAGAACGAAGATAAACAACTTGAAGACCAAAGAAACAATTCAAAAGATCAACAAAACCAAGAGATGGTTCTTCGATAGGATAAACAAGATTGATGGACCTCTAGCCAGGCTCATCAAGAAGCAAAGAGAGAAGACCCAAATAAAATCAGAAATGAAAGAGGAGAAATAACAAGAGACCCTGTGGAAATACAAAGGATTGTTAAAAAATACTACGAACAACTCTATTCCAACAAACTGGACAACCAGCAAGAAATGGACATTTTCCTAGAAAAATATAACTTCCCAAAACTCAATGAGGAGGAAGCCAAACATCTCAATAGTCTAATAACTATGGAAGAAATTGAAGCAGTAATCAAAAAAGCTTCCAGCAAATAAAAGCCCAGGACCAGATGGCTACACAGGAGAGTTTTACCAAACATTCAAGGAAGAATTAAAACCTATCCTCCTCAGACTATTCAAAAACTTTCAAGAAGAAGGAACACTTCCAAACACCTTCTATGAAACCAGCATCACCCTAATATCAAAACCAAATAAAGACAACACAAAGACAATTATAGGCCAATATCTCTCATGAACATAGATGCCAAAATTCTCAACAAAATTCTAGCAAATCGGATCTAGAGGTACATCAGAAAGATCATATACAATGATCAAGCAGGATTCATCCCAGGAATGCAGGGATGGTACAATATCCGCAAATCAATAAACGTGATACATCACATAAACAAATTGAGAGATAAAAATCACAAAGTCATATCAATTGATGCAGAAAAAGCATTTGACAAAATCCAATGCCCTTTCTTGATAAAAAAAACTCTCAGCAAAGTGGGAACAGAAGGATCATACCTCAACATCATAAAAGCCATATACGATAAACCCACAGCTAACATCATACTCAATGGACAAAAACTGAAATCATTTCCCCTAAGAACAGGAACAAGACAGGGATGCCCACTCTCACCTCTCCTGTTCGACATAGTACTGGAAGTATTAGCCATTGCAATTAGACAAGAAGAAGAAATAAAAGGCATCCAAATTGGAAAAGAAGAAGTAAAGCTGTCCTTGTTTGCAGATAACATGATATTGTACTTAAAAACCCAAAGAACTCCATTCCAAAACTAATTGACTTAATTAATGAATTCAGCAATGTAGCAGGATACAAAATTAATGCTAAGAAGTCTGTGGCATTTCTATACACTAATAGTGAAATTACAGAAAGAGAAACTAAAAAAGCAATCCCATTTACCATCGCACCAAAAAAATTAATATACCTAGGAATAAACCTAACTAAAGAGGTAAAAGACCTATATGCAGAAAACTACAGGACATTGAAAAAAGAGATAGAGGAAGATGTTAACAGGTGGAAGAGCATACCATGCTCATGGATTGGAAGAATCAACATCATTAAAATGTCCATACTACCCAAAACAATCTACAGATTCAACGCACTACCCATTAAAATACCAGCGACATATTTCACAGACCTAGAAAGAACTCTTCATAGATTCATCTGGAACAAAAAAAAAAAACACCACGAATAGCTACAGCAATTCTGAGAAAGAAGAATAAATTAGGTGGGATCTCAATACCAGATTTCAAGCTATACTACAAAGCAACTGTTCTCAAAACAGCCTGGTACTGGCACAAAAACAGACATATAGACCAATGGAATAGAATAGAGAACCCAGATATCCAACCAAACCACTATGCTCGACTAATATTTGACAAAGGAGGCATGAACACTCAATGGAGCCAAGATAGCCTCTTCAATAAATGGTGTTGGGAAAATTGGACAGATACATGAAAAAAAATGAAACTGGACCACCAACTTACACCAAATACAAAAATAAACTCAAAATGGATACAGGACTTAAACATTAGAAGGGAAACCATAAAAATACTAGAGGAATCCAGAGGCAGCACAATCTCAGATATATGCCGAAAGAACTTCTTCACTGATACTGCTTCAAAGGCAATGGAAGCTAAAGAAAAAAGAAACAAATGGGACTACATCAAAATAAAAAGCTTTTGCACAGCAAAAGAAACCATCAACAAAACAACAAGAAAGATCACTGTATGGGAGAACATATTTGCAAATGTTATCACTGATAAAGGTTTAATCTCCAACATCTACAGCCAACATATACAAGTCAATAAAAGGAAGATGAACGATCCAATAAAAAAATGGGCAACAAACCTAAATAGAACCTTTTCGAAAGACGACAGAAGGAAGGCCAAGAGACACATGAAATCATGTTTAAAGTCATTAATCATCCAAGAGATGCAAATCAAAACGACAATGCGATACCATCTTACACCCGTCAGAATGGCAATCATCAACAAATCAACAAACCACAAGTGTTGGCGAGGATGCGGAGAAAAAGGAACCCTTGTGCACTGTTGGTGGGAATGCAGACTGGTGCAGCCACTGTGGAGAACAGTATGAAGTTTCCTCAAAAAACTAAAAATGGATCTCCCATTTGACCCTGTGATCCCACTCTTAGGAATTTATCCTAAGAAATCACAAACACCAATCAGAAAGGATTTATGCACCCCTATGTTCATAGCAGCACAATTTACAATAGCTACAATTTGGAAACAGCCTAGGTGCCCATCAGCAGATGAGTGGATCAGAAAACTGTGGTACATCTACACAATGGAATTCTATGCTGCCATTAAAGAGAAGGAATTCTTACAATTTGCAGCAACCTGGATGGAACTGGAGAGCCTTATGCTTAGTGAAATAAGCCAGTCAATGAAGGAGAAGCATCACATGATCTCACTCATTGGTGGGTAATAAAGAACATTATAAACTGATGAACAAAATGATAGATACAGAGGCAGTAAAGCTTCAAACAGATTGTGAAATTACAGCAGAAAGATTAAAGTTAGGTGAGGTAGATAAGAGATCAATCAAAGGACTTGTATGCATGCATATAAGCATAACCAATGAACATAGATACTGGGGGGTTGGGGTATGCCTGGGAGGGAGGGGGGGCAATGGGGAGATATGTATAAAAATTAATAAAAAATGCTAAAAAATTACATCACTGGGTACTTTATCTGTCAAATTGCAACTGACTTGTGAGATGGGAAGTCATACTGCATTGGGAACAAATGGAAGGGGAGAAAAAAGAGGTAATTATTCTTTCATTAATTTTGACAGTGGAAGAGCACAGAGAGAGAAAGTGATATTGGAAGGACAGGAACAGGGTAAGATATTTTTTTGTACTTGTTTGTTTGTTTGTTTTATTGTTTTTAATATGGGGTTAAACCTAAACATGTCTTCAAGCTATGGTGAAAGTACCAAAGGAGAAGGAAAGATCTAAGATACAAGACTGAAGAATTAAATTGATTAGGTAGATCTTCAAAGTGGTGGAATTGAAAGAGGTATAGACAGGTAACCTTATACTTATAAAAATGAATAGGGATACTTCTGAAACTGGGTGAGAAGGGAGAAGGTGATGAAGGTTATGTAGGATTTGATAAGTAAGTTTAGAAATGGTGGGAGTGAACTTGAAATAATCTATACCATACATCACCATTTTTTAAAGTAGAGTAGGAAAATAATTTTCTGCTTGGAATGGCTATTCAGGAATGGGATCAGAAGTCTCAACAGTCACTAAGGTAAATGAGGCAGAGCTCAGGAGTAAAGATACCTGCTAGAAATGAATCCGTTTTATCATGATGTTGACCATGGAATGAAAAACTGGAGCTTCAAACTGTATTGGGTTAGAATTAAGGTTAAAAAAAGATGGGTTTAGCCCTAGTCTATTTGGCTCAGTGGATAGAGCATTGGCCTATGAACTGAAGGGTCCCAGGTTGGATTTTGGTCAAGGGCATGTGGGAGGTGTGCAGGAGGCAGCTGATTGATGTTTCTCTCCCCTCTATCTCCCTTCCTCTCTGTAACAAATCAATATATATATATATATATATATATATATATATATATATATATATACTTTTTAAAAGGTGAGTTTAATCAGATCTCTTTTCTATAGATATCAAACAGGGTCTGGGGTAAAGTGGGGTGTCTCCTGATTGTCTAGTCTGACTCAAATTAATAGACTCTAAATTGTAAAGTGGCCTTACAAGAAGTGTAGTGATTGAGCTAGAATTACAGGGGAAAGGGTAGTGTAAATTCTGTAACATCCCGCATTAAGGCCTTATTAAGGTACCTGGTATTTGCATTTTATGTTGAAAAGAGGTATAGAGTCTGAAATTTGTCTCTATGTCCAGGAAGGCCTTGTAAAGTTTTTGGAGAATAGCAAAGGAACTCATATGTGGCTTGAAACAGGTAAAAACATTTTGACAGATCTTGCACTTGCCCAATTCCCTCCCTTGTCTTTTAACCCATTAGTTTGTCATGTATTGACATATGTATAAATATTCTCAATCCCTGAGTTGACCAGATATGGAGTCATATACAACTGCTCCATGGGTATAGAAGGAAGTAGAGGAGTGTGTGGCTTCTAATTTCTATTTCACCTTCACATAACCACACAGAGGGGAAATCCAGGTTCTACTGTGTTAGCCCAGGTCTGTCAGAATCAAATTTCCTGGGTGCTCTGTATTTTTACTTTAGTATTACAAATTCAGGAAATTGACTTTCCCCCACAGGCACATATCCCCTAACCTCTAAAGAACTCCATGGTATTTGCAAACAGGGTAGAAATGGGCAGCTGCAGCTCATCATTTGCTCATCCCCACAACCTATCTCCAAGGCCCCCTTTTCTCTAACTTCCCAGTGAGCTACAGTAGCCCTGCCATTGGCTTCTCTCACTATGTTGTCTCCCACACTCGGTTCACTGATTGGCACCTCATTTGGAATGTATTTTCAATAAACCCCATTTGGCTTTACTTTTATTTTCTGTTGACCTTAAGCTCTTTTCTGCATCAACAAAAAGAACCAAGTTCCCGGCCAGTAATCCCAAATGGCAACAAAAGCAAAATCAAAGTCTAAGTACAAATGACCATAAAAGACCATGGACTGTCTTCCTCCTTCTATAGTCTAAACTCAGTCTCTCAAATACCTTGATTTATAACTTCTTGTGCTCTAAAGATGCTAGCACCTCTTCACATGTGCCCTTTTATAGCTTAATATTAAACATACAGCAGAAATACATTGGTTTTTATACAACAATTAGAGGCATGATGCATGAATTCATGCACCAGTGAGGTCCCTACACCTGGCCTGTGGGATCAGGCCTAACCAGCTATCTGACATCCCTTGAGGAGTTCTGGATTGCAAGAGAGCACAGGCCGGGCTGAGGGACCCCACTGGTGCACAATAGA
>PVJN01056710.1:0-12657 GCA_004026805.1 Lasiurus borealis | reverse complement strand
AGTCAGACACCCCTCTCACAATCCAGGACTACTGGCTCTCAACTAACCGCCTGCCTTCCTGATTGACCCTAACCGATTCTGCCAGCCTCATTGATGCCTAACTGCTCCCCTGTCAGCCTGTTTGCCCCTAACTGCCCTTCCCTACAGGCCTGGTCCTCCCAAATTGCTCTACTCTGCAGGCCTGGGTCCCTCACAACTTCCCTTCCCTTCAGGCCCTGTCACCCCCAACTTCCCTCCTCTGCAGGCTTGATCACCCCCAACTGCCCTCCCTTGCAGGCCTGGTCTCTTCCAGCTGCCCTCCCCTGCTGGCCTGATCACCCACAACTGCCCTCCCTTGCAGGCCTGGTCCTTCCCAACTGCTCTCCCCTGCTGGCCATCTTGTGGTGGCCATCAGGTGTCCACATGGGGGGCAGGTTATTTGACCACATGGGGACAGCCATCTTATGTGTTGGAGTGATGGTCAATCTGCATATTACTCTTTTATTAGATAGGATAGAGGCCTATTGCATGGTTAGGGGCCAGCTGGTTTGCCCTGAAGGGTGCCCCAAATGAGGGTGGGGATTCCCTTGGGGCATGGGACGGCCTGGGCGATGGGGCTGTGGTGGTTTGTAGGCTGGCTACTCCCCCCAGCGACCCAAGTGGAGGCCCCCATGTCTGGGATTTATTTATCTTCTACAATTGAAACTTTGTAGCCTTTGAAGCAAAGGCCTGGGCCAGCCAGGGTGTGTGGAAAGCTTGACTTCCTTCATTGCTGGGGCAACCCAAGCCTCCCTCCTGCTCTCTCTGTGACCGTAGCCATCTTGGTTGGGTTTACACACTCGCTCCTGATTGGCTGGTGGGCGTGGCTGGTGAGCGTGGCTTGTGGGTGTAGCAGATGTATGGTCAATTTGCATATTACTTTTTTATTAGATAGGATTACATGTGTACATATCTTTCCATTGCCCCCTCTACCCCATTCTCATATATGCCCTCACCCTCCAGTGTCTTGTGTGCATTGGTTATGCCTATATGCATGCATACAAGTCCTTTGGTTGATCTCTCATCTACCCCACCTCTCCCTAACCTTCCTGCTGTTATTTGACAATCTGTTTGATGCTTTATTGCCTTTATGTTCATCAGTTTATAATGTTCTTTACCATCCATAAATAAGTGAGATCATGTAGTATTTTTCTTTCATTGACTGGCTTATTTCACTTAGCATAATGCTCTCTAGTCCTATCAGGTTGCTGTAAATGGTAAAAATTCCTTATTTTTTATGGCAGAATAGTATTCCATTGTGTAGATATATCATAGTTTTCTGATCCACTCATCTGCTGACAGGCACCTAGTCTATTTCCAAATCTTAGCTATTGTAAATTGTGCTGCTATGAACACAGGGGTGCATATATCCTTTCTGATTGATGTTTCTAGTTTCTTAGGATATATTCCTAGGAGTGGGGTTACTGGGTCGAATGGGGGTTCCATTTTTAGTTTTTGAGTAAATTCCATACTGTTCTTCACAGTGGCTGCACCAGTCTGCATTCCCACCAGCAATGGATGAGGGTTCCTTTTTCCCCACATCCTCCCTAACACTTGTCATTTGTTGATTTGTTGATGATAGCCATTCTGACAGGAGTGAGATGGTATCAAATTGTTGTTTTGATTTGCATCTTTCAGATAGTGACTTTGAGCATGTTTTTATGAGTCTCTTGGCCTTTCTTCCGTCTTCTTTTGAAAAGATTCTACTTAAGTCCATTGCCCATTTTTCACTGGATCATTTATCTTCCTTTTATTAAGTTGTATAAGTTGCTGTAGATGTTAGAGATTAAATTTTTACCAGTGATAACATTTGCAAATATGTTCTCCCATACAGTGGGCTTTCTTGTTGTTTTGTTGATGTTTTTTTTTTGCTGTGAAAAAGCTTTTTATTTTTGATGTAGTCCATTTGTTTATTTTCTCTTTAGCTTCCATTGCCCTAGGAGCAGTATTAGTGAAGAAGTTCTTTTGGCATATGTCTGAGATTGTGCTGCCTGTGGATTCCTCTCGTATTTTTATGGTTTCCTGTCTTATGTTTAAGTCCTGTATACATTTTGAGTTTATTTTTGTGTATGGTGTAAGTTGATTGTCTAGTTTCATTTTTTTACATGTATCTGTCCAATTTTCCCAACACCATTTATTGAAGATACTGTCTTGACTCCTTTATGTTCATGCCTCCTTTGTCAAATATTAATTGAGTATAGTGGTTTGGGTCAATATCTGGATTCTCTATTTTGTTCCATTGGTCTATATGTTGGTTCTTGTACCAGGGCAGGGCTGTTTTGAGAATAGTGGCTTTGTACAGCTTGAAATCTGGTATTGAAATCCCACCTACTTTATTCTTTTCTCTCAGGATTGCTGTGGCTATTTAGGATCTTTTTTGTTTCAAATGAATCTTTGGAGAGTTCTTTCTAGTGGTCTGTGAAATATGCCATTGGTATTTTAATGGGGAGTGCATTGAATCTATAGGTTGTTTTGGGTAGTATGGACATTTTAATGATGTTGATTCTCCCAATCCACAATCCATCTGTTTACATTTTCCTCTATCTCTCTTTTTCAGTGTCCTGTAGTTTTCCATATAGAGGTTATCGCCTTAGTTTATTCTAAGTATCTTAATTTTTTTGTGTGCGATGGTAAATGGGAATGCTTTTTTAGTGTCTCTTTCTATAACTTCACTATTGGTGTATAGAAATGCCATAGATGTCTTGGCATTAATTTTGTATCCTGCTACATTGCTAAATGTATTATTAAGTCTATTAGTTTTTTGATGGTGTCTTTTGTGTGTTTTATATACTACAAATAAGGACAGCTTTACTTCTTCTTTTCCAATTTGGATGTCTTTTATTTCTTCTTCTTACCTAATTGCAGTGGCTAATACGTTCAGTATTATGTCAAACAGGAGTGGTGAGAGTGGGCATCCCTGTCTTGTTCCTGTTCTTAGGGGAAATGGTTTTATTTTTTGCCCTTTGAGTATGATATTAGTTGTGGGTTTATCATATATAGCTTTTATTATGTTGAGGTATGAACCTTCTATTCTCACCTTGTTGAGAGTTTTTATTAAGAAAGGGTGTTGGATTTTGTCAAATGCTTTTTCTGCATCAATTGATATGACTATGTAATTTTTAACTCTCAATTTGTTTATGTGATGTATCACATTTATTGATTTGAGGATATTGTACCATCTTTGCATTGCTGGGATAAGTTGATGGTCTAGTTTATTACCATTGTTTCTTGGTCATGGTGTATGATCTTTCTGATGTACTGCTGGAACCAATTTACTAGAATTTTGTTGAGGATTTTGGCATCTATATTCATGAGGGATATTGGCCTGTAATTCTCTTTCATTGTGTTTTCTTTATCTGTTTTTGGTGATGCTGGCTTCATAGAAGGAGTTTGGAAGTGTTCCTTCTTCTTGACTTTTTTGGAATAGTCTGAGGAGGATAGGTTTTAATTCTTCCTTGAATGTTTGGTAAAACTCCCCTGTGAAGCTGTCTGGCCCCAGGCTTTTGTTTGCTGGAAGCTTTTTGATGACTGCTTCAATTAGTTGCTAGTCGGATGGGGGTTCCTTTGTAGGTAACTTTCTTTCTCTTTCTGGCTGCTTTTAAGATTCTTACTTTATAGTTGGTGTTTGCCAATTTAATTTTAATGTGCCTTGGTGGTGGTCTTTGGGGTTCATTTTGCTTGGGACTCTATGAGCTTCTTGGATTTGTGTGGGTTTTCTTTGCTGTATCAGGGAAGTTTTCTGTCATTATTTCTTCAAACAGGTTTTCTATTCCTTGCTCATTTTCCTCTCCTTCTGGAACTCCTATTATGCAGATATTGTTTTGTTTGGTGTTGTCCCAAAGTTCCCTTAGGCTCTCCTCCTGCTTTTTAAATTTTTCTTTCTAGAAGCTGCTCTACTTGGGTATTTTTTCCTATTTTTCCTTGTCTTCTAGCTCACTGATATGGGCCTCTGCTTCTTCATCTAATCTTAATGCTTTCTATTGAGTTCTTTACAGCAGCGATGCCATTTTTCATTTCTTCTTGGTTCTTCATTTCCGTTGTGTTCTTACTCATATTGTCGAATTGGTCTTCCATTCTTTTCAGCCACCTTATGATCATTTCTCTGAATTCTTTTTCTGGAAGGTTGATTGCCTCCATTTTTTTTACTTCCTTTTCTGGTGATGTCTGCTTTTCTTTCATATGCGGGCTGTTTCTTTGTCTTCTCATGGTCTTTCTTCTCTGAGTGTTTGGTTATGTAGTTCTCTATGTCTTTATCCCAGGCAAAATCTGACCTTTCCATGTTGGAGTGTAGAGCTCCTCTGAATCCACATGTTTGCACCAACTGAGGACTGGTTCCCTGGGGGTTGCAGTAGTTGTAGAAAGTGGAGCTTCTGATAATATCCACTTCTGATCTTCGTGTCTGAGCTGGTGGCTCCAGGAGGAAACCCAGCAAAAATGGGGGCTGCCCAGTAAGGAGATCCCCATCTAGCAGTCCCCCACCTTCTCCTGGAGTACAGCTTAACTCACTAACAAACACTTCCCATGCGACAATTATCTGTTCTATCTGCTCCAGGACAAGGCTTGGGACACATCCGTCTACTCTGCCACCATTTTTTCCTCCCAAGAGTTGCTTTCAGAGGAATAACTGGGTCTTCCAAAACAGTGTCCTGTGCCACGCACATGACTGCAACTGGCTGGATTCAGGCAAAAAGAGATTCTCTGGAGATCTAACTGCATCCTCATGGCAACACGAAATTGTGGGTGTACAGAGTTCACTTCACATCCCCATCTGTGAAAACCTAAGCAATCTCATTCTGCCCACCTACACTTGTTGTGAAGTATCGGGGGTGGGAGGGTGGGGTGCAAGAACGCAGGTGTCCATACAATACAGTGTCCACTCGGGAAAGTGACTGGTGACACAAGGCAGACAGGGACAGCACTCCCATTTGGGGCAGGCCACACGGCCACCCCGTGCAGGAGGGCCAGTATGCACAACTTGACATAATATACTCTTCAGTACATTTGAGGGGCAAGCGGGGAAAACAAGGAAGACAGGGAATAATAGGGGAGGGAAGCATGTTCTGGGTCCCGGGGAACACATAGGCTTCAGAGGAAACACTGCTTCAGCATGTTAATACAATTTTGCTCCTCCCTACTGACTTAACCAAACGGATCATGGAAAAGAATAGGAAGAAGTGTCTACCACTCCTATCTGGGGAGAACGGGGGTTAGGGGGAATGAGGCCGAGTGCCAGGGAGACCCCTATTGGAGGCAAATAGAATTCAGACTACAACCAGCTTCTCACAGAGCAGTTCAGTTTATGGCACTCAGGTATATATTACAGCATCAAAAGTAGGAAGGAGTAACCCTTAAGAAAAATGGCATCTTCATTATCAGATTAAGAAACACTAAAAAATTTTGCCGAGACCGGTTTGGCTCAGTGGATAGAGCATCGGCTTGTGGACTGAAGGGTCCCAGGTTCTATTCCAGTTGGGGGCATGTACCTTGCTTGCAGGCACATCTCCACTGTGGGGCATGCAGGAGGCGGCTGATCGATGTCTCTCTCTCATCGATGTTTCTGACTTTCTATCTCTCTCCCTCTCTTTAAAAAATCAATAAAATATATTAAAAAAGAAACACTGAAAAATTTAGCAACACATTTTAAAATTAGATTTTACTTGTAAATCAGAGATCAGGTCTAATTATTGGGCCCAATTTCTGTCTAATGAGCACTAGGCAGTCTCTGAAAGAACCCACGTAACTGGTACTGGGGTCACCTTTTGATTCTGATAAAAAAAACCTTAATATTCATCTTCTAATATCCAACCACACGAACAAATGCCCAGCCCTCACCGGCTCCAACATGCTGGCTTTGGGACCACTCCGGACACATGAATGAGCCGAGCACAGCCCCACAGCGGCCGTCTTGGTCTCTGCCACACGGGGAGTAGACACACCTGCCACGGGCTCCTGCATTGCGCCATGTTGCACAGCACGAGGCAAAGCAAAAACGACACCCAGGTTGCTGATCCCTGCCCTGGCCATATGGATCCTGAGTGCCACCTGCTAACAAAAGGGGAGAAATCTAATCTGATTTGATTTCATGAAAATTCCCCCCTGAATCGGAGATCACAGACGGGGACGGCTTTCTACCAGCTCAGGAAGACTTCGGCTCGGCTGTCTCGAAAACGCCCAAGCAGGCCCTTCAGATTGAACCTTGCACATACATGACTGACAAGTGCAATCTGAACTAAATGATTCAAAGATGAAACGCAGTTAATACCATACTTCCCGTAAACATCAATTTCAGTGTTTACTCCAGACTAAGCCCAATAAAAGCAAATGCTTGTGAAAATTACAAGACTCTTCTATCTGATTCTTACAACTGCACAATCAAGTTTATTCATGTTTCACCTTTACTCACAGTTAATAAGTAACCCCTGGCATTGGTTTTGTTGGCATGTAGGTCTAAGCACACACATTCCCAAGAGAGCAAAGGAAAAACACGGCCCAGGGTAGCCTGTGTGAAGCCAATTAAGATGCTGCCTTCAGGGCCTTGAGACCCTGGGCTACAGAAATGGTTGCCGTGGAAACAACGTTTGCCTCAGCATTACTGGCAGTGGGAACCTACTAACAGGTCTTCAGATAGGATCTAGTGTATAAATAGGGCTTCCCTTTGCCCCATTTTATTCTGGGCGCCATTCCACAAAGGGTACAGATGATTAGAATTTTCAAAGGAAAACACGACATTCCATATACAATTTATTTTACTATAACTTGGTGGTGTCTTTTATTGAATAATACAAATTTGAATGGGGTTTCCTGAATAAATCTTTTACATAATTTACCTTTGGCAGAAATAATAGATTTCGATACATTTACAAGCTTCTCATTTATATAACTTTTCCTCTTTATAAATTCCTTTGCACGCTAGTATTTTTCAAAAACAATACTCTTTAAACAGATGTGCTTTAACACTCAGCTGGTCATGATGTGATTTACATTGTAGCTTATTTAAGAGGATAATCATTTACAAAGGACAGACTAGGCATGTATTTCTTTTAAAAATACAATTTTTGTTTTTGGTCATGTGAATGATTCAGTTTCTGATTTCAAAAATAGAAAACGTCCTAAAGTGCGTCATTTTACTTATATAACTCCTGGAAATTACAGCAATCTGCGATGTAAACAGTAGAGCAGAGAATACCAAACTATATTTTCATTTGCATGTACATCTATAGGGTTAGGTACCGTCTTTAAGTGTGTGGATGAGACCAGGGCGCTTCGGGCACATTGCTCACGCTGCATGCGGAGGAGCACACTGCAAGGCGTTCTTTCTCACCCACTCCCAGCTCAAACCATTTCCAGCCAGCGGGGCTGCCCCTCACTTCAGCGAGGGAAATGCTGCTGTCAATCCAATTAGACCAGTTTCTCAAGAACCCGTTTTCTGAAACTGACAAATGGGCAATGGAGTTTTATGCTTTCGTCTTTGTAAAAACACACACACCACACACACACACACACACACACAAAATGGCACCACACGGAGGTGGGTGTCCCTTGGTCCTGTGCAACCTGCCACATTGTCTTCGAAAAGGCAGAGCTGATGGAGCGCCCCCTCCCAGCCACCAGTGGCTGTGGCTGTGTGCAGACCCCTGCCCCCACTCGCAGCGCACACACAGAGTGGACCCAGGACGAACAGAACCAGAAGAACCCACTCTCCCTGGTGCGGTCAGAAAAGTGTAAAAAGTAGTAACACATCACGAGGGGATGTCAGCACACTGAAGAGATGAATGATTTTGGTGTCTGAAATTCTCTGGTCCCTCCATAATGTCTAATATAGACAGCTTTGTGACACAGTTTTTGAAAAAAATTATAATCGGCTACCCATCATCATTTGTTCTCTTTATACATGATCTTGAGATAGTGTGATTCAGATTCCGCCTTGGGCTGAGATCCAAGGGCTACATTTACCCCAGAGAGAGGGGATTTTAGTGCAGGTTTATTTAAAAAAAAAATAAAACAAACTGGAAAGTACTCAGGTGGCTGAGAACACTGGTGCTCTCATGCGCTCACTCTCTCTCACGATCCTCGTGCACTTTGGCTAAGAATGAAACAAGGCCCTTTGCATTTGGCTAAAGCCAACACGAGGGAGCCCCATACAACACGCTGGCCTCGCTGCGTCTCTGATGCTCAAATCCGAAGACTGGTAAGTGCAGTCAATGTTCAGGAAAGGCTTTTCTAGGCTCGTCACCCTGTTACCGGATTTAAAAATCGGCCTCAGTGTAGCTCCTGCTCTCCTCCCTCTGAACTCTGTGATGACCCAGGCCCGCAGGGATCACGGTTCCTGAGCAGCTGAGGACGCCTTGAAGCCCAGGCTCAGGGAGGTCTGCACTGCAGACGCAGCTTCCATCTCCCTGAGAGCCGACGAGAACAATTCACACGAGTGGGGAAAGGCGCCGCTCTGTGGACAGGCAGCCAAGAGGGCTGCAATGCACGCTCCCCATTAACGGGGGTCCAGAGAGCACAGGGAGCTGCCCAGCAAGTTTGCTCCAGGGAGTCCTGAGCTGGGTTTCTTCTCAGTTCGATTTCATTCTATTATCCGTGGAAGAATGGGACACATTCTCTGTGGATGAGGGTGTCTCCAGGTAGTGATTCATCACCGCCAGGGTTGGAAAAGCTCCGGCCACAGTGTCCGAGTGCACATGAACGCAGGGATCTTGACTTTCCCTTGCAGAATTCCCACATCAGGACCAAGCGCGGCCTTCTTCCAGCGGGCGGTTTCTAAGGCAGGCGAGGGAAACTGGAGCCGGTCCCAAGGCCTGGGGGCAGAAAGGCTCCATGCTGTGCAGGTCCAGCTCCGAGGCTGCCTTCCAGTGTCTGCAGAGCTGCTCTTTCCCGGGGGAGGCAAGGTTCACCGGCTCTGCCAGCCCCTCTGCTCCGAGGGGCTGCCCCCTCACAGGGACTTGGAATCAGCGTCTCTCTTGCTGATGAGCACCTCCAAGAGCCTTAGTTTCGCCTTGATGTGCTTATATTCGCTGTACTCTTCAGCCATAGGAGTGCGGTCTTCCTTCTGGACGTTTCTAATGGAAACAAATGAAAGGGGACTGAGCATCATTTAGCGTCTCCCAGGTGACGCTGTTCAGCAGGTGCATTATCAGCACGTGGAAACATGCAGTTTATCAACCCGCAGAATCAGTGTGGCCAAGCATCAGCGGGGATCAGGCCTGGAGCTGGGCTGAGACAAGTAGTGAAGGACAAGAATCTGGGATTTTGAAAGGTGATACAAAGGACTAAGAAATATAGAAATTTCCTCTTTCTGCCGCTGGTATGTATGGTATCCTTACACTGAAATCCTTTATTTCTACGTAATGCTTTCTCACTTTTATGTATTTCATCGAATAAACCATTACATTCCTAATTAGCAATTGGCACATCCATAATTTATGTCTTTATTTTAAACTAATTATTATAATATTAGAAACCTGATGCATGAAATTCGTGCAAGGGGCTTGGCCCTCACAGCCATGGTGGCCGCCGCGGTCCTTGAAGACCCAGCTCCATCTGGAAGGTCATCTGGAAGGACGTCCAGAAGGTTATTCAGCTGTTCTGTCTAATTAGCATATTAGGCTTTTATTATTATAGATTAGTCTTAGAATTCAGAATCGAGTCATATAATACTAATCAGCCTTTACCGTTTACAAGTAATTCCATATGCATTCTCTTATATGCACAAGTATTCATGGGGAGCGTGTTTACACAGGTCAGGCCTCTACCTCCAGGATGTAATATAACCTTTAGGATGGAATTGGTGCAGGCCTATCACCCACACTGCACACGGGCTGAGCGCAGGCGGAGGAGTCAGTCCCATTGCAAAGCCACAGCTCCCAGCACTGGGCGGTGCCATCCGCTTCTCAGTGCCTTGAAAGGCACATGTCAGGCGTTCAAACACCAGGCTTCCTTTTCTTTTTATTAGAGAACATGGGGAAGCAATGGCATGGACTTTATTTTACTTTATTCAATGAATGAAAAATAAATGTACTTGCTACTGGCTTGCCTTGTTCAGGGAAATGATTCTAGGTGGCTACATGGCACAGGGTAGTGAACGAACAGGGTGGTGGGCAGAGCCCTGGCCAGGCCCTCTGAGGGGCTTTGATCTCCTCAGACACAAAATGAAGAAACCAGATTTTATGATATCGGAAGTCCTTTAGAGTTCTAAATGTCTATGATGATTGTTAGTTCCCATCAATTATGCTTTCTGATTACTTGTGAAGTTCACACAATTATATGTAGTTAGTGCTTTATGGATACCCGCACATAATGTGGCTATAATTATATGGGAAAAAAGGAAACAGACACACCAAACATGTGCCTAGAAAGAAGACTGGAAAGAAACACATCAAAACACTAATCCTGGCTTGTCTTTGGGTATTAGTATTACTTCAGAGATGGTTTCTTTTCTTTGCTCACCTACATTTTCTAAATACCCTGCAGCACACAGAGGGAGAAAAGCAACTATTTAGGCATCTTACCTAATAATAGAGAAACATATAAATTGACTGAACCTCCACTACACCCATAGCCAATCAGAGCGAGTATGTAGATTAACCCAACGAAGATGGTAGTTAATTTGCATATGCAGGCAGGGCGGGCAGTGCCATGGCTCGCTCCTGGGAATCTGGGTCCATGGAGGGCAGGGGAGGCCAGGCAGGCAGCGCTAGACACCGCCCACAAGGTACCAGTCCATTGGGCCAGGGAGGTGGGGTAGGCAGAACCAGATGCCACTCAAGGGTTCCAGGTCCATCACAGGCCCAAGGAGGGGCACTGGCCTGCCTAGCTACTTCTGTGGGGTCCCAGGAACATCGCTGCCCCAGGAGGTGTGACTGGGCCTGCTTAGCCACTACCGTGGGTCCCTGGGAACATCTGCCCAGGGAGGTGCAGCTGGGCTCTGTGCATAGATTCACAGCTTAATGGAGATCAAGGGCAAAGATCTGCCTCACCTGCAGAGAGAGAGGTTCTGCAGTGGCCCCAAGACATGGGTGGGCCAGGCCAGGGATCAAGGAGCATGGAAGGGCAAGGACCCGCAGCCCTGAGGCGGGGGTGGAGGGGCAGTGCCACCTCGGTGGAGGGGCGCAGCACTGCAGGGTACTGGACTGACTGATGTAATTCAGACAAGCTCCCAGTGCTAACCAGCCTCACCCAGGCAGTGCCCAGGCAGCCTTCACACGTCAGAGGTGGCAACCCCTACTCCTGCCTTGACCCAAAAGCAAGCCGCGCTCTGCCTTGCTCCTCAGCAGAGCATGCCTTGGCGGTAAGTGTGAAGCCTTCCAACCCTCTGGAGAAGGGGGGGCAGTAACGAATAGGTGCAGAGGACTGCGGAGAGGAAAGAAAGTGGAACGTCCACAATGCTTGAGAAAGAGGCTTGGAAGCCTGATAAGAAGGTTTGTTCTGTTTGTCTGGTGGCTGCTCTTTAGGAAGGACAGAAAGCATGGTTCTGAGGGCTTCCTGTGTGCTAAGTTCCACAGCCAACTGGAATTGGCCTCAGTTTCCTGGTCTGTAAAATGGATTAAGCATGTCCCAGTGCCTTCACTGAGCTTTGTTGACCAATTGAGATACTATATAAGGAAAGTGAGGGAAGAATGCGACAGAAAAGGAAGGGTGAACAACACAAAAGAAAGACTGGAAGGAACCTGTAAACCCATTGTCACTTAAATAGGGAATATAGTCAATACTGTTGTAATGACAAGTGATGCCAGGAGGGTACTGAAAGTATCAGGGAACACTTTGTAAAGTATATGATTGTCTAACCACTATTCTGTAACTAATATAAAACCTGAAACAAATACAAAATAATATTGAATGTAAAGAAATGAAAATTGGAGTGACATTTTTATAAATTTCAAAGTTTAAAATTAGGCTGTAAAGGAAGGAAAGGGGAGATTAAAAATAGTGTTTTTCATTTTAACATTTTATTTTCTTTTCAGTACATGAAAAAGACAATTGTCTTTGTATGGTTCTTTTATACTTTTCTAAGTCATTAACTCATTTTAATTTCAGGGCAACTTAAAGACAAGATAATTATTCCCTCCACTATTCAAAGAAAGGAAATCTTGGTGTCTGGTCCCAATGATTCAATTGTCAAGCCCTTATTATAAAGCAGGCTTAAAATTTTCTATGAAGGGACATATCTATATTAATAAAATCCTTGGGGGTGATTAAGCCACCAGGGGAGAGTAGTTGGGGCAATCAGACCAGCAGAGGAGCAGTTAGGTATCAATCATGCCAGCAAGAGAGCAATTAGGGGGCAATCAGGCAGGCAGGTGAGTGGTTAGGAGCCAGTGGTCCCGGATTGCAAGAGGGATGTCCGAATGCTGGTTTAGGCCCAATCCCTGTAAACCTGCAGTCGGACATCCCCTGAAGGGTCCCAGAATGGAGAGGGTGCAGGCTGGGCTGAGGGACACCCTCCCCAGTGCATGAATTTCATGCACCGGGCCTTTAGTAAAATTTATAAATCTTGAGAAAATCATTATAGGACAGATCCAAACCAGAGGTCCTAAATATAAACATATACAGTGATTGAAATAAACGGGAACACAACACATTCTACATGCCAAAGTTCATTTTTATGGTCCTTTAGTTTCCCAACACTTTTGAGAAGTA
>PVJN01056709.1:0-13078 GCA_004026805.1 Lasiurus borealis | reverse complement strand
ATGTCAACTGTAATTGAAAATAAAAAATTACTTTAAAAGACAAGCAGATAAATAGAAACTTTTTTATGAGGCTCTACATTTCAATGTCTAGCAGGAGGTAGAAGATAAGGAGCAGTCAACAGGAACAGTTACAGTTCACTGAAGCCCCCTCTCCCTCTCCCCCCTCCTCCCCGCCCCCACCCCCTAGGCTGTTTGCGGATTTTAGAACGGGGGGTGGAAGGTGGGGATGTGGTTTGGATCTTTAAAAAGGGCTGCATATCTCTGAGATAGGGTGGTTGTGAGTGTGTGGACTCCATCGTGTGGCGCCCTCGCAGCCGTTGCTGGCCAGCTCAATAAATCCTTGCTTGCTTATTACCAACTTAGCAGCCTCCGTGGTTATTTGCAACTGGTTGTGGAAGTCACTTTGTTCCTTATATGTATGTCTAATCACTGGGTTATAACACCTGAAACTAATATAATATCATTGTATGTCAACTGTAATTGAAAATTAAAAATTACTTAAAAAGACAAGCAGATAAATAGAAACTTTTTTTATTATGTGGGCCATGTGCTTTGCACATTTATCCCGTTTAATTCTCACAGCACTAAAGAGGTGGTCCACTATCATCAATCTGACTTTACCTCTGTATATCCAATACAATGTACTCAATATATTACAAATATTTGAGTTGTAAAACTAGGAAGTAGACTCAAGCAGTCTGAATTCCTTATCCACATGCTGAACCATAAAGCTTTCGATCCACAGAATGGGGTAGGGCAGTCAAACAAATACATTTTGTGCTTGATGTGAGCTAGAGGAACAAAAAGAGACCAACACATTTTCCTATCAAAGCCGACAGAAGGACTGGGGTTGGGGCACCTTCAAGAATCATGGGCAGGGCATGTGGGAGGGATGTTCAGGCCTTCGAAATAAACCCCCTGTTCCAAATCTCAGGTCTGGCTAGCTTGGTTCCTATTAGTCAAAGAACCCTAGTAAACCCGGCTGCACCACAGGTGTCCTTCCAAGATGAATGCACACCGGACACCTCGGGTGGCTGTTTTCAGGGAATCCCTGCAGGTAGCAACCATCAGCGGATATGATTTCAGAGTCCTCTCTGTGAAGACATGGTGCACCCCTGTGGAGCCCTCAGCGCTGCCTCTCCCTGGAGCCTTCTCACAGCTGAATGAACAGTAAATAACATAATGATTCATTAAAAGCAGACACATGAGGAAGATACTCAAATGAAACTGAACAGACATAAATAACATAGTGATTTATTAAAAGCAGGCACATGAGGAAGATACCAAATGATTCCTCAGGCTGAGTAGGAGGGAATGGATTCATGTAGAAAGAGAAAGGGCTCTTATTTGAGAAATGGTTGTCAGACCAGTCCTTTTAGGGGGAATAGGTAAAAATTTCCACTGACCAAAGGACTTGTTAAAATACAACTTTGAAGAGGTGATGGTTATTAAGTTGAAATGCAGGGTATCTGTGCATGTCTTTTATGTGCTACAACCCATTTTCTTTAACGGTCCAATGTTATTACTACAATGACCCTTGACAAGCATTTCTGTAGCTCTTGTGCCAGAAATACTCATGACACGTTGAAAGGCCTGGGTTATTCGTGGACATCATGATTCCTTTTATTACCATTTCTATTTAAAGACACAGGAAAATTCCCCCTTAGACATACCAGAATACAAACACCCATTCCTTGGAGTTCAGAACGCTGTAGCAAAGAAGAGCTTCATGGGAAGGGAAAGGGAGGAAAATGCCTCTGTGACCTCTCTCCACTGAGCTACTACATCTTAAAAGGTGGACAGGCACAGAAGAAAACCGTAACTAATCTTGACTTGCCTGGTGCAAAACCCTATTTTATGCTGTTTTTAAGGAAACTACACTCCAACATCTCAATCACCCAAAGGAAAGCTTCTCCTAGTGATACTGTCTCTCATAGTAACTCCAATACCTAGTTATGCTAAAAGTGCCCACTTTCCTGCAAAAATGAGCAAGAAAGGAAACAAAAGGTAAAATCGGACAGAGCACCTCATCCTGCCATGCAACCCAAAAAAAGCAGCAGCAACTCAAAAGCTCCTGGATAAGGAATTTTCTTCAGGCCTGCAGCCCTTGGGCGCCAAGTCCCTTTCCACCAAAAAGCTTGCTACACTGCCCTCTGCAGGAGGCCAGCTCACCTCCCTGCATGGCAGGCTTTGGGTCCAGCCATTTACTAAATGTTGATAAAACTAGGAATCTCTCCTTCCCTTGCTCTTTCAATAATCACCTCTGCCCCTTCGAATAGGCATGACATGATCAGAAATGTCACCCCCTTTAGCACAATTTCACCGCTTATGATGGACAGAAGCTCACATAAGATGGGATCTCTTTTGACTCCTTGCTGAGGTTCTCCATCATTTTATTTCTGGACCTCACAGAAATGAGGATAGGCTGCAGAATCATGGCTCAAGTTTCATCTGGATCAAGGGGTAAATCCCTACCATGAAGCTGCTGGCTGACAGCCCACTCGTTCTCTAGTTTATACTCATTACTTACAAGATAGAAATAGTTAAATAATTTAGGGCTTTTTGACACCACATCACTGGTGACAGCTGAGATTGAGAGTGTATTGAAGGAAGGAAACTCTTCAAATCTCAAAGGTTAGATCCTAGAGTTCTTGAATTCTAAAATAGAGACTGTGAGTGTCCCCCCAATGTCCTGCGTGGTTCAGGGTTCGGGCTCTGGAGGAGGCCACAGACAAATGAAAGAGACTAGAAAATATTAATTTGGAAATATTGGGGACCAGGCAGGATTCCAACTCAAGGGAAGGACTCCGCCTTTGTTAGAGTGATAAGGATAAAATATAAATATAAAATAAGAATTGGGTGTGACATATTAGAGAGTGGAATGAAGTATGAACGCCCTTAAAAGAGATGTGCATGTAAGAGATAAAGAAGTTTTGTTATGCCCAGAGTTCGGGGTCCCCAATAATTCACCATTAAGGAGCCTTTTCCGATGCAAAAGCCAAGAGTCTTTATTCAAACTCAGGTTTGGCTCTCAGCCTCTTTCTGGCGCAGCAGGGAGGCGAGAGAGTGAGCCGGGTGGGAACAATGAATTTTATGGGGTAGGATAATTAGGGGGCTTAAGGAAAAGTGATGAGGGTTACAGAGATTGGTCACTTGAATTGGGGTCTTTCTGTGGTTTAGCTTTATTAGGACCTTTGCTGTGTTCCTGGAGCTTCATTGGTCCATTTGGGTGAGGGTCGGGGAAGTTAAGACATTGCTGGCACACCTGTGGCCACTCCCAGAAAAGGGAGGGGATTTAGGCAGGGGTCCCAGCCCTATAGGACAAGATGGAGGGGAGTTCATTTCCTTTCAGTTTGTACCCCACATGTAAGACCAGATAGCAGAACACCTGGGACCCGCTGATAAGACACCCTGAAGACTTCTGCTTGAGCACATAAAAGAGAGCAAGCTCCAAAAGAGAGATTAGAGCCACTTGTCTGCCCCTCCACAGACTGTCGCTCTCCGCTCCCCTTCCTGCACCCTGTCTGAGCTCTGCTCTCTGCCATGGACCCTGGGTCCAAACCGTGAGCCACAAGCCGAGGCCTCTACAAGATGCCGAACAGCAGCTGCAACGTCCAACGTCCAGTGTGTGTGTCTGTCAGCGCGGATCTCCGGGTGGCCTGCCGACGTCTGGAAACCACCAGGACTCTGGTAAATAAACTGTGTGATTCGTGCATTGCCTGTCTGTCTCCTGTGCAATTTATGCTCGGCCAATATTTAATAAGTGCCTTGAGTCATCCGTATAAGTCCATTCTATAGGCAGAGGATACTCTTGGCCATCTGTGCTTGCGTCCCTAGAGAAATTCTGAGAAGCCTTGCTCTCGCCTTGCTATCCCTTTTATTCAGGTTTTGGGATATACCGATAGCCCCTAGGCAGGCAATTCCAGTAATAGCTCCATGATAGCCCATCAGCAAAAATTTACATAAGACTAAAAGGTGGAAGTTGCTTTAGCTACCATTTTCTCAACTTAACAGTGGGTGGTTGGCTCTGACCTTTCAGAGCTTCAGGGTTGACCAGCCTTCCCGGTTCCTTATCCACACCTCTCTGCTAGTGAAGGCAATGGGCGGCTTCCACCAAGAGACAAAGTACTTACTAATTCAAACAGCAATCCAGATGTCATTGCTTTCCTATAATGAGCAATGATTCATTATTTTAGCCAAAAAAATATTTTTACAATCAACCTAATTATTCCTTAAGATGAAATATTAATTAACAGGAATGTGAAGTAGTTGTCCCTCAAACTGTTGTATTTCCAAAGGTTTGTGCTATATCATTTCCTGGTGAAGCATCCATCTTATATAAAAACTGCTGTTTGAAATTTTAACCTTGCTATTTGGCTTCTGTAAATGTTTGCTTGCTTAAATAATAAGAAAAAATGAGACTACTCTCACTCCAGAGAGGCTATTAAACCTTCCCCGGACAAAATTGCCAGTGCTGGCCCCAGTCCAGGCCTTTGGTTGAGGTCTCAAGGTCCCAGCACATAGGGGTTCTTTAAGAACTTGAAAAAGGGGTGGGAAACATTCCATATTTGGGAGACAAAGAAGGTAAAAACATATAAATAGGGAAAATTTCTGCAGGTTGGGGCCCAGAATTTGAGAAACTTTTTCTTCTAGACTCGCGTGTAATAAATGTAACTCCAAACTCTCTGAGCATTGTTTGATTAGTCTGGTTCTCTGTAACACTGGGGGAATAGTCTTTCTTTCTAAATTGTACTTCCTCTCTGTTTATGTGTCCTTGAGGAAAGATAACATCCAGTGCAATTAATCACAAGAACTTACTAGATCCCCAATTGGGTTATAAATACTGCCTTATACCTGCCTTGCCAAAGTCACCAGCCAGGTGTCAGACCTGTGCTCTTTGTTTCTCCTGTGTTTCAGTTAATGCCTCTTTCCTGCATTTCATTCTTAATTTTGTTTTGTACCTATCTACATGTCCAGATATGGCCTCTCTCTTCCCAATGCCACACCCCCCCAGCCACCTCTGAATGTTTCCACTTGGATGGTAGCACTAACTACCATTTTGGAGCTTTTATCTATCAACAATTAGAATCTTTAATTCCCAAAACTACTCTGGAGAAATGATTACTCACTCCTTCCACTGAGGGTCAGAGAAGTTAATGACTTAATTGAAAGTCATATCACTTGCAAAAGAGTCAAACTGGGAATAGAACACAAATATTTCAGATACCCAAACCTACACTCTTTACAACACATTAGACAGTCTCAAAGGCATGAAAAAGTTACTCCACTAAAAGCTGAACTTAACCTTCCTGCCATCAACATTTACATTGCCATTAGTAAGTAGCACCATTTCCCTTTAGTAACTGCTTGCTTGCTTTCTGACTTGCACTTCTTATTTCACCATATACTAAATACTGAACAATTTTGATCTGCAATGGGTCTGATTTATTGCTCCCCAGCCATCATCACCCACGTACAAGTTTTCTGAATTTCTGATATATATTCTGAGAACAATTTATGAATAATCTTTTTACCTTCAATCTTTATGCAGCAAACCATGCTTCACAGGTCTGTGTTATTCTTTTAAATGTGCCTAAAGCATGTGTAGTACCTAACCCCATATTTCATCATTCAATTGGTGAGTAGTATTGTTAACCCGAGAACGAAAACAAGGGACTCGGAGCCGTCTGAGCAAAAAGTCGGGGCTTTATTAGAGGAATGGGGTACACACACGTGCGGGCTCAAGGTCAGGCAGGGAGAACGACCAAGAGCCCTTTGTTCCTTCAGCAGGCGAGTTATATAAGGTAGTTCGGGTAGGGGCGGGGGAGCAAGCAAGCCTTTTGAACAAAAGCAGAGTTGGCGGTTAGCTATTGGCTACAGAGGTGGCGCGAACGCGGGTAGGGGTAGATGGTGGTTATTTTCCGCCCTGAGGATATGTTAAAGATTACCCATACTGGTATTTCCCGAGGCGGTTGGTACATCCTGCCTAATGTTCCAACATCCTAAAGCTAAGCTAAAGGTCATGAGTACAGCTTGTTCTCTCCAATTCCTGTCACACATTTACAGTATTACCAATCTAGTATCTTTCCATATCTTATATTTCCAAGTTATTGAAAATCTCCCTCCAGTGGAAGTATTGATCATCAATAAAACCTTGGGAAGATGCTGACAGCAAAGCTGGTGTATGATTGTCAGAAAAGATTTTAGAATCCAAAGACCTCTACCTACTGGACATTTAGGTATCCACTAGATATCCAGATGAAAACTTCTTTCTTTTTACAGAAAAGAAGAAACAAAAATAGGTTTCTTACCTTGCTAGAGGTTAATTCCAGCAGGTTATAAATGCAAGAAGTTCATCAAAAGGTTGGTGGACCTTGAGCCTTCAACAAGGGCTGGAAGATACATATTATTGTCTACTGCATGGCCAAAAGCATTTCCCCAAAGCTGAATTTACGAAAGTGATTGCCTGCTGCCAAACAGCTGAGGGCATTTTAATCTACATGTGATTGCCTTCTGCTGGCCAAACAGATGAACAGCCAGAGGCAGTTCCCCAACCTGACAATGCCTACTGTATTCTAATCCTTACCTTTGAAATGTATATCTACTTTGCTACAGAGTAAAATGTGGGGGGGGGGGAAGCTTTGGATCCAGAGATAGGGAGAATTTACTACTACAGCTAAACTTCCTTTGGCTTTTCCATGGATTGCAAATTTATATTATATTCCTAGTCTCTTTATTAATTTACATGCAGTACCTTCTCCAGATTTCTGAATGTTTCTAGATGCTGGGAAAGACCCCAGCTTTACCTGAGCAGATATCTGAGATTTTAGGAAGAGTAAAGAAAAGGGCCACAGCTCTTTCTCTAAATAGGAAGATAGATTTCTAGATGTCTTCACCTCAGTTAATCTGGAAGCAAAGCCTGAGACAAGAACTTGGCTGTAAGTCTTTAATTGGTGTGAGGAGTAGAAAGAGTGACACATGGAGAAAGAGGAAAAGCCAACAAAGGGGCATGTGATCAAGGTGCTGCTGTGGGCAAAGGGGCTTGCCTCCCCAGGACTGCGGAGCAGCATACAGTATGCTCCCAGCATTCTCTATGGAGGACAGAGGCTGTACATTTCTCCCTTGGCTTCCACTGCCCACTGGCCAAGGGTTGCCCAGAGGTCATTATCCCCACCTCCGCACCCTCCCAGTTTCAGGCCCAACCAGCGGGGAGACAGACTGTCTCCCTTAGGTTAGAGAAAGCTCTGAAGCAGAAACAGGGCATCACTTGATTATATCAAACATGTTATCAAAAATACTCCAAATAAAACATAATTGTGTGCTTTAAAATGTATATATATATATATATATATATATATATATATATATATATATGTAACTTTGTTTCCTAAATTACTATCAATTTTGAAATTGCCATTTTTGTTTCATATTTTAACTGATTTTCTTTTGTAAAGTCCTAAATATTTTTTAAGGTTTCAAATATGTTAGCCATAAGCATAAAACAGCCTTGAAACTCAAAATCTGTTCAATAGAAACAAGTAGCTACAATATTACTCCAGACCCTACCCTTATAAACAGTTGTAAATAAGTACTGAGAATTCATATTTTCTGAAATTGGTATCACAAAGCCCTAACATCAGGCAGCAACCATTCCCAGTGCAAACAGGAGTAAAACCAGAACAGTGCAGAGCAAGAAGAAAATGATCAGAAAAATAGAATAATAAAAGCAGAACAGAATAGAGAGCAGACCAGAAAGGAGATTTCTATCAATTTCACCAGGCAAAGACTCAACAATTTCCCAGGATAATGAAATTTTAAATGAATATCAGAATCTTAGAAGAATGATGTAATCATCATAATCCATTTAGTTGTTTCCTTAACTGTTCAAAATTCTGATTCCAATGTGGGTTTATATTTTCAAATTAATCTTTTCAGAATCCTTTATGAAATCCAAGTCAGGAGCCATCCCAGACATTGGTAAAGAAAACTGACAATTGTAAAGGTATGTTCTTCTACGAACAATTGCCTTAGCAAGGCTTTTTTGGTGTTAATTTAATATTATACTCAGACTGAGGACCTTGTACTAACCATCTTCCCAGTATCCAGTTCACAGGTCTCGCCAACAGTAGTTCTCATGCTCCATCACTGCCAGAAGAGCTTGAGAGATTCATTAACCGACTCCAAATAAATGAATCACCTGTGGTGCACAACCACGACTCTGCTGCACAGAGGGGCCAGGTGAAAAGAAGTGCCATTGCAAAAACATGTGTGATTCAGAAATTTTCCCTGGAGATTTTGATTACAGTTTCTGTTTGAAACTGCTCTTTCTTTCACCTGCCTTGAACCCTTAACTATTACAGAGATAGCCTTTCATCCATAAAAACAAAGGTCTGTTAAAGCAGAAAATTCTTTTTTAAAAACCCTTATGTGTAAGAAGGTCACATTTTTAGCCAAGAATTAGAGGTATTAGTCAACATGTATGTGATTAGTGTTATGTCAGGCTACACAATAGAAATTCATTTTTTTAAATGTCATTTTATTGCTTAAAGCAGTGGTCAGCAAACTCATTAGTCAACAGAGCCGAATATCAATAGTACAACAATTGAAATTTCTTTTGAGAGCCAAAATTTTTAAACTTAAACTTCTTCTAACGCCACTTTTTCAAAGTAGACTGGCCCAGGCTGTGATATTTTGTGGAAAAGCCACACTCAAGGACCAAAGAGCTGTATGTGGCTTGGGAGCTGTGGTTTGCCAATCATTGGCTTAAATTATTACAAATAGTAGTGCATATGTCTCCTTTTGTCCCCATTAACTTTCCCCTGGTGTCTCACCCTGCTCACTCGCCCCGTCCAATGCCTTGCATCCATTGGTTATGCTTATATGCATTCATACAAGTCCTTCAGTTGATCTCTTATCATCCCTTCTATCTTCCCCAGCCTTCCCACGGTAGTTTAACAGTCTACTCAATGCTTCTTTGCCTCTGTTTCTGTTTTTGTTCATCAGTTTATAATGTTCTTTATATTCCACAAATGAGTGAGATCATGTGATATTTATATTACTTTGTCTGGCTTATTTCACTTAACATGATGCTCTCCAGTTCCATCCATGCTGTTGCAAATGGTAAGAACTCCTTCTTTTTTACAGCAGTGTAGGATTCCATTGTGTAGTTGTACTATAGTTTTTTAATCCACTCATCTGCTTATGGGCAATTAGGCTGTTTCCAAACCTTAGCGTTGTAAATTGAGCTGCTATGAACATAGGGGTGCATAAATTCAATTGGATAAACTTGACTTTCTATCAGGTTTTAAATTCTTTTATTTTTTTTACAAATAATAAAAGTTGTATATTTTTAAGGTATATACTTGATGTTTTGATATATTTAAACACTGTTAAATAATTATCACCATCAAACTAATCAACATATCTATCTTTTGTGTTGAGCACTTAAAACCTTCCCTCTGAGTGGATTTCAAGCATATAATAGTGTTGTTACATTAGATCTGTGCATTAGATCTTCACAACTTACTTGTCTGGCATAGCTAAACTTTGTATCTTTTACAACTTCTACCCATTTTCCCTTCCTTCAGATCTTACCAACCACCATTCTACTCTATGCTTCTATGAATCTGACCATTTTAGATTCCGTATATAAGTGACATCGAGCAGTATTTTTCTTCCTGTGTCTGGCTTATTTTACTTAACATAATATCCTCCAGGTTCATCTAAGTTGTTGTGGCAGGATTTCATTGTTTTTAATGCTAAATTACATTCCATTGTATTATTTTCTCTACCCATTTATCTATCTACAGACAGGTTGTTTCCAGGTCTTGACTATTGTAAATAATGCTGCAATGAACATGGGAGTGCAGATATCGCTCTAAGATCCTGATTCACTTCTTTTGGATGAATACCTGGAAGTGGGATGGCCGGATTGTCTAGTGCTTTTATCTTGTAATCTCCTATCTTTTTTATAATAGCCATTCTAACATATATGACGTGATATTTTGTCGTGGTTTTAATTTAGATTTCACCGATAATTAGTGGTGGTGAACACCTTTTCATGTACTTATTGACCACTTGCATTTCTTCTTTAGAAAAATGTCTATTCAGGTCCTTTGTCCATTTTTCAATTTTGGTTGTTTTGTTTTGTTTTGTTATTGGATTATATTAGTTAGATGTAAAGATAGAGATAGAGATAGAGATGATAGAGATAGAGATAGAGATAGAGATAGAGATAGAGATATGTAGATAGATAGATAGACAGACAGACAGGTAGATAGATAGAGATATTAGCCTCTTACCATGTATATGGTTTGCCAATATTTCCTCCCATTCCATAGATTACTTTTTTTCTTTGTTGACTGTTGTTTCTTTTGCTGTGCAGAAGCTTATTAATTTGATGCAATTCCATTTGTTTACTTTTACTTTTGTTGCCTATGCCTTTTTTGTCATATCCAAAAAATAATTGCCCAGAAGCTTATATTCTAGGGAGGGAGAGAGATGAACAAGAAGTGATAAGTATAATAAATTTAAAAACATGGCATATATTAGAAGTTGATAACTTGAAAATGGAAAGAAAAGTGAAGTTAAGAGTGATTAAGAGGGGTAGGAAGTAAAGCATGTGCAATTTAAAATAGTATGGCTAGAGTCATCCTCATTAAAATAGAAGCATCTGAGAAAAGATTAGAAAAGTTAAAAAGTGATTTCTCCTTTTTTTAAAAAAAATGCAATTGTCTCAAATAAAAAGATAGAGATCTTATACTCTTTTGATGTGATTGCCAGTAAACTAAAGAATAAATAATTTAGAAAAAGAATAAATTTTCCTTCTGAAATTTGAGTCCATTCTAAAGGAGATGCATCTAAGAAGACAGAAAATAAATACAACAGTGATACACATTGCTCAGTAATTTCAATTGCAAAAAGCTTTCTACGGATTTCTTTTTATCTTTAAACTAGAGGCCCAGTGCATGAAAATTCATGCACTGGATTGGGGGGCGGGAGTGGGAAGGTCTCCTCAGCCTGGCCTGTCCCCCTCTCACAGTCCAGAAGCCTTCAGGGGTGGGAGGCAACCCAGCGATCAGGGGAAGGCAATGCACCGTCACACCTTTGCTGCTGCCACCACCGGCAGTGCAAGCCTCAACCTTCCCTCGTTACCTGAGCCTCAGTGGCCCTGGGCGGCTAGGAAGCCAAAATCTGAGGCTTGCCTATGCCTTGGGCCAATCCTGGGAGGCTGAGCAGCTACCATCCGAGGCTTGCCTGCACCTCAGGTTGGCCCTGGGCAGCTGGAAGGCTGAGGGTGTTGGGGGACTCCGAAGGCCAGCCTTGCCATGTACCTGCTGTCTCCGTGGGGCAGAGGGGACTGGGCACCGCTATCTTGTGGCTGTGGGTGCCACCATATTTGAGGGCAGGGCAGTCAATTAGCATATTCCCTCCTTATTGGCTCTGGGTGTCACCATCTCTGCGACAGTGTGAGGGTCAATTAACATATACCCTCTTTAATAGATAGGATACTTGATCAGATGGAAAAGAATATCAGCTAGCAAGATGACACCCCAGGAATATACACAATATAGAAAGGTGGTTTTAGGTTGTGGGGTTGAAATTTGAACTGTTATGATTTTTCTTAAATAAATTAAAATGTTATTGACCCTGATGGTTCAATTGAAGCTTCAGTGTCCCAGAAGATATGTAGTTTATAAAAGCAGTTAACTCATTTGAATCTTTGGATTTATGTGCCTACTGAAATGCTGTTTTATGAATATTTTCAGGATGCCTGGGACTAGTAAATTTTTGAGAGGATGGACCATAATTTTTAATGCTTAGTATTATATACTCTATAGTTCTTCAATATAATAGGCCCTCAGTAAGTATTTGTTTACTGATACAGTGGTACTTCGAGATACAAGTTTAATTTGTTCCGTAACTTTGAGGCATGGGAAACCATGAGACGCTCGAGTCATGGTAAACTAGTGGGTCGTGTGCAGCAGGCCAATCCACGCGATTACTCCTACCTCAAATGTTGCTCGTATTTCAAAGCAAAAATCGCTCACTTGACGGCTCGTATCTCAAAAATCTTGTATGTTAGGGCACTCGTATCTCGAGGTACCACTGTATTTACAAATATATAGAAAGGTAAATATGCATGTCACTTGTTTGTATTTGTGTGTATGTGTGTGGTTTTTTTTTTTAATTTCACTTGGGAAGTTGCAGATATTTCAGAAAGATCTATTTAAATAGAGCTAATCATTATAACAGTATTTACAGTAAACTAAAATCACCCTGTAAATTCTATCCATTGACTTAGTTCTGCCCTCCAATGTGAATTAAAGCAATACATGCAACTATTTTATCTTTTATTGACAGTTTCCTATGCTCTAAGAGAAGACTTTACATATGTTATTTCACTGAAACACCGCACTTCATAATAATCCTAATCTAAGAATTAAATTGAGCATTAAAAAGGAAGTAACTTTGAAATTTTTTAAATAATAATTTAACATTAGGAGGCAGTCTTTTGAAATCCCTTTTCTTCCCTATGTTACTGTCTAAAGCAACAATAAGGGCATCCTCGGTGCTTCCTCTGACAATAGAACACTGTGCCCTCCTGGGCAGAGCTTGGTACTGTGGCTGCAGCATTAGCTCTACACGTGACTTGCTCAGGACACCGTGTCCCAATTAGTCATTACCTGCCTGGAAGAACAATAGCAGGATGGGTACAAAGCATCCTTTCTGCTATTCTAATCTTCATTCAAGATGTCAAATGTACAAAATCCAAAGAGTAATTTCAAATGAAGATAATATAGATAAAGTGGGGAAAATGACAAGAAAAAAATCCCTTTCAAATAAATTCTAACTTCCTCCTAATTTTTAGCCATTATCTTGCCTCTATACAATTAGTCCTCTAATAATGTATTAAAATTAAAATAAAGTTTTATCCAAAAAGTCTCAGAAAGAACAATTTTCAATATATTTAAAAATTGAATCATTATGCTGCACACCTGAAACCAACACAATGTTATGGCAATTTTTTAGAAGTTCCATACATAACATTATAATGATTTAAATACTGTAGTGCCTC
>PVJN01056708.1:0-12686 GCA_004026805.1 Lasiurus borealis | reverse complement strand
CCATCTAATTGGCACTCAGCTCCCTTTCCTAAACATCTGACCATTTATAATTAACACCACATTCTGAACACTGAGCTATATTATTTTTTATTGTTTCTTCTTAGTCCTCCTCTCTCCCCCCATCTGAAGTGCCTAGCACAGAGACAGGCTGACAAGTGTTTGGTAAAAACATAAGAATTGGTTTAAACCTAAAACTTGAGCTCCTGATTCTGGCTTCTTGCAGCTTTGGCTGGAGAGGCTCAGGAGCCCTGGATAGATTTGGGGATAATGGAGAGAAATGCTTAGAACTCTCACCTGGCAAGAATCTGTTTTCCACTCTGGGTCACCAGCACACAGCATTTTGGTGGTGACTTCAGAGCCATAGTAGTGGGGCTGCCGACACTCCTGGTGGGAAATCAGCTCCACAAAAGCCATTTTCAGCTGCTCTGGATAGAGATAGTCGGCTAGATGGAAGAAACGTAGAGAATTTTACTGTCTGCCCAGCCCTTCTACTGGGACTCTGACAAGGAGGGGACCAAAAAGTATTCCGACCAGGAAAAGCCCCTATTATTTTCCCAAACAAATCTGAGTTTTTACCCCAGTTACAGCCCCTCACCCTCCACTTATTTACCTTTATGGTTCATCATTCCCTAAATAATGATCCCCACTCCATCTCTGGACCCATCTGCTACTTCACAATGCTCCTTCTCAACCTCCAGAATCCTCCCTTAATCAAGGGGAGCTCACTTCCAGGTGACAACACTCCCCCAGGACCCCTCAGCCAGCCCCAAAGGTCACTTACAGGTATTCTCTTTTCCAAAGCCAGTGATCTCACATCTTGTGCCAAAACGAGCATCTCCATACACTGGGGGCAGGCAGATGGTCTGTATGGACCGGGATGGCTGTGCACACTGGCCCGAGTCGGAAATGATCTTCAGCAAGGCTGGGGGAGGTGGAAGAGTCAGAGGGGAAAGGTCACCAGCTGGTCAGGAGGTCACCATCTCTGCCCTCCAAATGCTGAGGGAGCAGCTGTCTATCCCTAGGTCAGTTAGGGTCAGAGGTCATCTTGGGAGGTGTGCTGGTAGGATGAAATGAGTTTTCCTTGTCCCATGCCCCAGGGGCTTTGTTCCAGCCACTGACAAAGGCGTGGGCGGCCAGGGCTCCTGCACCCTGCTGTATGAGAGGTTTTTTTCCCTACAAAAAGCCCTGACTGAAATTCAGCCCAATGCTCTGTCAGAGTTCTCTATCCTGGGACAGAGTCTGCCTCCAACAAAGAAAGGGGCATCCCAGCCTAAGCCACTGCCCACAGGGCCACTGCCACTCAGGGAGGGCTACCTGTTTGGAAATTCAGGGCCTCTACAGGGGAGCACCCCAATCCTTCCTCACTGCTCCCTTTGTAGTGTAAAGTAGGGTCTTCAGGTTCCCCTTCAACCTCAACTTCCCACTTGAGTCTCTTTTTGAACCCCTCCTCTCTGAGTCATCATCATGATGGCAGATGAGGGTTTTCCACTCACCTATATCATTGTGGTGAGCAAGAGTGTCAGCGCTGTAGTCCTCATGCAAGATGAGCTTTTCCACCTGGAACTTCATCTCCCCTGGTGTGTTGGAGTTAAGCTTTGACCGCCCCAGGTAGACAATGTAGTCCTGCTTCTTTTGGTAATTACTGTGGGAAAGGAGGTCCAGTCACTTCCGAGGCCTCCCCACCACAGTGACCTTGGAGCATACTTGTCCCCAAGGCTATGGGCCACATGAGAGGGCTGAGAGGTAGAACGGAAGTGAAATCCTTTGCCAGGAAGGAGGAAGGGATGTGTTTGGGGTAGGGCAGAAGGGCCAGGGAGAAGACACAGAGGGACGTACATGAAGCAGTGTGTGGCGCTGACCACCCAGCAAGGACTGATGAGGCTGCCACCGCACACGTAGGTGACGGAACCTCCACGATGCTTTCTGTAGATGGCTGCAAACCAAGGCTGGTTCTCAATGCTGGTGAATTCTCCCCCGACAATCTTAAAGCGGGGCCTCAGAGCCTTTTGACCACACTGAAACTCTGCTTTTGCAGGAGGGTTTCTTCCTGGAGGAGAAAGAGAGGGGTGACTTGGGAAGATAGGTAGGATAAAGTGTCCCTCTCCTCATCCTCTGACCTCCCAGCTTTGGGGGACCAGGCAGGCCTCCATCCTCCTGTGATGGAATAAGGGGACACATGTCCCCTTTCACCCACTCTCATAAACAGGTTGGTGACACTCACTTGAATAGCAGTCGTTCACCATGCACTCTTGGATGTGCTGCTTTAGGCCAACCTGCACATAGCACCAGGGCTTTCTCTGGTTGTCTGGGTTCCTGGCAACACAGATGGGAGAGGGGTGTCATCTCAACAGAATGTCTTTCCTGCATCCTCCCCTCCAAGAAAGATTCAACCAGAGGCCTTGCTATTCTCATGTTATGGCTAGCACTCTGGAAGCACCAGGGCGTGTTCATAAGGGCTCTTCTATGAGGCCAGAGGGAAGGTCCTTGCTGCCCCCACCTCACCTGCAGTAATTGTGCTTCCCCAGGCCCAGCTGGAGAGCATCAGGTCTGCGGGCATGGTACGTCTTCAGAAGGACATTGGCAGAGTTCCAGGCCAGGCAAGGCCGGCCCATGATGTCGGTGTTGGCCTTCCCTCGGTAAGAATGACCATTTCCTCGGTAGCAAGTTGCCGACGTATCTGTGGAAAGACATGAGGATGAGAGAAGATCAGAAAGAGAAGGAGGTTCAGACAGGTATTTGAGAGATCCTGCCAGGTCTCAATGACTTCAGGCCAGGTAGAAGACACTGGAAAGAGTCCCCTTCCATCCCACTTCACATGTGTGCAGCCACGGCTTACCAGACAATGTGTGTATTTCCATGTTCGACTCTGCCCTCCCAATGCTGAGGGAGCAGCTGTCTATCACTAGGTCAGTTAGGGCCAGAGGTCATTCTGGGAGGTGTGCTGGTAGGATGCAATGTGTATATCACATTGCATAGGGATGATGCCCCCACTCCACCTCCACCTCCTACCCCCGGCCTGTTCTTGCATCCTACTCATCTCTCCCTGCCCCCAGATCTCTTGGGCCCCCTCCTCCCAGAGAAAGTAAGGGTCCCGTACCTATCTCGCAGTGTTCCCCCTGGAATTTCTTTGGGCAGTTGCATCGATGAATGTTGGAGAAGAACTTGTAGGACACACATGTGCCTCCATTCAGACAGCCACAGTTTGCTGAAAATCACAAAGATGGAGGGGGGGGGGGATAAGCAAGGAGCATGGGAGGAGGTAAAGGGGGAGCCAGCCCTGCATCAGGGACAGGGAAGGGCTGTCTCCTGAGGCTTCTCCAAGATGTTTGTGCAGCCAGATGTTGTGCAAGGGATGGATACTCACATGCACCAGCTTCTGCATGAACATCATGGCCGTCCTGGAAAAAATAGGGGGAGGGGGAAAGGTCAGCAAAGGTCCCACGCCCCTGGGGCCTCAGGGTGTGGATCAACTGGCCCCAATCCCAAAACTCATCCTTCCCTACGGCTCCCTCTCTCCTCACCCTGGTCATATCTAACTAGCCCTCAAATGGAAGATGGATCATAGGTTTCCAGAGAAGTGGACTGACTCAAGCAAGCTTCCCAGATCAGGTGGCCGCTCCAAAGGCTTCTGCCTCTCTAGTCTGCAAGCGCGACCTCCCTCGGTTTTCAAGGCCCCTCGGCCACCCCTGAACTCTTTCCCCGGAGGGTCTGGCCCGGCTGTGGATGGGATGGGGGTAAGGGGGCAGCTCCCTACCAGCCCCTGCCTTTCCCTGGCGCTGCTCCGGGGGCGAGGGGTCCTGCCAGCCCCCTCCCACCGCCAGGAGTCCAAACAGGGCAGCCGCTTACTTCGCAATTGCTCACGACCAGGGCACAGAGGAGCAGGCAGGCCCGCGGGATTCTCATGGCGGTGAGGCTGGGCTGCGGCGGCGGCCTGCGCGGGAAGGAGAAGTCAGGGGGGGCGCCGCGGACTGAGAAGCGCGCAGGGCGGCGGGTCGCTGCAGCTCAGGGCGGCGCCCCGAGGCCCCCTGCGAGGCGAGCCCGCGGCCGTCTCTCCTCGCTGGGGCTCAGGGCTCGGCACCGCCGGGACCGGACCCGCGGGGCACGCGGAGCGGAGACGGCGCGCGGCCGGGCCGGGGAGGGGAAGCCGCAGGGGCGGGCGCGCATCCTCCCGGCGCCGCGGGGCGGCCCGCACTCACCGGCTGCGGCGGCGGGAGCGGCGCGGGTCGGGCGGCGCGGACGGGCGGACGGGGTGCTAGCGGCCGCGTTCTGGGCTCCGGGCTCCCCGCTGTGAGCCACCCCGCGGCGCGGGCTGTATATGAAGACCCGCCCAGGCCCGGCCCCGCCCCCGCCCGGCCCGGATCGTCGCGTCCACTCCCTTCCCCTCCCCGCCCCGGAGCCGCCGCGACCCGGACCCTGCGCGCCGCCTCCACTGCGCCTGAGCGCGGGCCCGGCGCGGGGACGACCGGGGTCTGGACGGGTTGATGCAGAGGCACCCACACCCCCAGCCTGGGCCCGCCCAGGGCAGCCCACCCGCCCGCACACACCCCGTGGCGGAGAGGAGGGCCCTGGGGCGCGGCTGCCTCCCCCAGGTCCCTGGGTCCGCTGTCCCCAGCCTTCCCGCCCGGGCCTGCACCTGCCCGGGAGCGGTGGGCGGGAGAACCCGGGGTCTCTGGCTGTGAAGCCTTTTCCTCGTGAGCAAGTGCACGTGTCACGTCCTCGCTGAAAACACAGACAAATCTGTAACAGAGGCTGCTGGGGGTGAATGCCGGCTCCCTCCGCCCAAATTATCAACACCACCCGTGGCTGAGACCAAGCCGAGCCCTCGGTGAGGGAGCCTGATAGCGGATGCGGGAGAGGGGAGGCGAGGCGGATTTTATTGAGATTTTGCAGTTTGGTCTAAGCCAGGGGCATTCTTTGGAAGTGAGGGCTGGTTTGGCGGGGAACTGAGCAAAAAGGAAAGGGAGGGCTCGATCGGGATTAAATGGGAGTCGTGATACAATATTGTAGGATTGTGTAAACAAAGTCTTAGGGCACAAAATATGGATGCTTTCTTTCTATTGAAGTGTTGATGGGCCTTTCAGGAAGTCCCTATAATGAACAAATCCATTTATTAATGTTTCTGTTTTAAATAGATTTTGGTTGATTTCATAGAGGGAAGGAGAGAGAGGTAGAAACATCAATGTTGAGAGAAGCACTGATCCATTGTCTCCTGCACACCCTCTAGAGGGGATGGAGCCCACAACCCAGGCAAGTGCTCTCTCTAGTGGGGAATCAAATCTGAGCTCCTAGTTCATCGGTGGAAGCTCAACCCCTGAGCCACACCTGTGGGACTGAGCAATCCATTCATATGCCTGGGCCAGGGGATAGTTAGTTAATAAAGACAATGGAACAGTGAAGTCTTATTGATGGCGAGGGTGAGCTGCAGAGAGGTAGGAAGTTCCGTGTTCCCTTGTGAGGAGAGGGACTGGGGAACTGGAGGACAGAGAAAGAAAAGATTTCTTTAACACTGTCTATGTTTTTGAAAACACATCTTTGTATCATCCATTCCAAAAGATAATGACAGATTTTCAAGTGCATGTGTATTTAATGTTCTACTTCATCACAGGGCATTGTTTCTCATGAGATAAAGTAATTGCTTGTCAAATAAGAGGTCTTGACCTCCAGTAAGACTGACCATGTATAAAGGTCTCAGCCTGCTCTTCTTGTGCAAAGGCAAAGAGTTTTGTACACAGGCACATGCACGTATCCCTCTGGCATAGTTGAAGGAGCACAATGGGGACTTTGGGGTTCATTCATCCCGCTCCCCACACACACCCCTTTCCCTGAGTATTGGGAATCTGGGCTTGGGGGTCACTTGGATCCTACCTACCAAGACTGCCCCCCTTGATGGGAGAGGAGAGGTCCAAGTCCCTGTAAACTCAGTAGAGGGATTTGGTCTCTCTCCCTGCTATGCCTGCAGCATTTTGCTGCCTGGCAAACCTGGACCTTGAGTCTGGCTCCACTTGAGAGGGACAGGTGGAGGAGGGCAGGGACAGTGCCAGACCTCTTTGCTCTGTTCCAGCCAGAGGTCTCAGGATGGCAGCCTCTGCCTGCGGAAAGTGTGAGTTAACCATCCAGCTATAGGGAGGGAGGCAGGTGACCCACCGTCCTCCAAAGAGAGTGTTTCTGCACCCACCCGGCTAACCTGCTCAGCTGCCAGCCTCCGGGAGGATGGACTGAGTCAGAGGTGCTGTACTTCTCAGAGCGGCCTCACTACTTCCTCTAGAAGACGGTGATCTGTTTTGTTTGGATTTAGAATCCATTAATTGTAAATAAACGTGATCAGAATGTAAACAGGGATGTTGCAGCCTTAGGACTTACCCCGAAACTCAGGTTAGTGATCAGGAAATTCCCAGCAGACTGCCATGATTCACAGAGCTCCTCAGCAGTTCTCATGACTCCAGATTACTTGGCTGGAGGCTGTCATGCTGATTTTTGAGAGCAGGATGACTTCATTTCCTCCCCAACCAAGAGGCTTGGAGACCGTTATGCAGCCAGCAGGGCACCCCTCTATGCCTTTCTTCCCTCTGCGGCCTCCTCACCTGGCTGAACAACCCTGCGGCCTGCAACTCTTCACAAAACTTCCCTTCTACTCTGTGATCTTTGAGCTCTCTGAAATCCCTAAGTCCATCTTTTGGTGCACAGTCTGTGCTAGTCTTTCAATTCCTTAAGGACAGAAACTACACTTAACTATATTTGTCTCTCCCTCGGCATTTGTGCATCCCTTGTTTACCTGGGTGCTTTCTTATGAATGAATCAGTGAACAAGTGGAAACAGAGAGCTCCGGGGCACTTCGGAAGTTTTCTGCCTCTCTCTCTCTCTCTCTCTCTCTCTCTCTCTCTCTCTCTCTCCTCTTCTTTTTGCCATAAAAAAATAATAACACTGGCATTGTTTCTGTCCTGTGCTAAGAAGCACTTTGCAACAAATCATTCCTCTTTAAACTCACAATTGCTTTATGATGTATTAGGAAACATTCCCATTTTGCACATGAGAAAAATGAGGTGAAACGGAGATATATATAGCTGATGAATGGCAAATCCAGCAAGGACCATTAGAACTTGATCCTTGTTCCTCTGCTCTATACCTCACTTCCTCCAGAAGAGCGGAGCAGAAGGCAGAATGTCACAAAGAGAGGGCCAGGTGCTGAAAGGCGTCGCAGCTCCGGGGAGCCCCGCTGCTGGCCTTGGAGAACTTCCAGAAACACTCCTGAGGCGCTGGCCTCCAACTCCTGGAAAGCCCTTGCTGTGTGTAATCCGGGTTCGTTGCTTGCCTGAGGTCCAGGAACTAACGCGGTGGTCCAAGCTATCTCACGTCTATCGAGTGAGAGAATGAGGAACTGAATGTGTGTGACTTCATTCTGTTCCTGACTCCCAGAGGCAAGCCACCAGAACCCTCCCTGGCTCTGTGTCCTAAGTCAGAGGTGGCAACAGAGACTAATGGAGGGCCCCTTCCCGGAGCCACTCATAACAGAGCAGGCGAATGCCAGGTGCTCCAGGAGGACCAGGATGTCGGAAATTAGTCCTGAGGCTGTGTCCAGGAAACTGGGTCCCTGAAGGGTTAGTTTCTTTCTTTCTTTTTTTTCACTCCCCACCCATACTTCTCACTTCCTCCCTGAAGGGCTATTGTCTTTCTTTTCTTTTTTTCACTCCCCGCCCATACCCTCCACTTCCTCCCCTGAAGGGCTATTTTCTGACTAGCATGACCCAAAAGGAAGTTCATATGGAGTCACAGGATGCTATACCAAGAATGTTCCGTGTGGTACTACAGAGAGAATGAATGACCTTACGCTCTAGATCTCAGGTCCCCATCCACAAAACAAGGCAATGCCTGCATTGCCTGTGCCTTACTTTGTAGATTAAATGATATCATGCTTGTGTGATGAAAGCATTTCTTCATTCCCATATTCATTCATTCAATGTTTATCATGGACCTACTATGTGCCATGCATAGTTCTAGATGCTAGAGATAGAAGGATGAACTTTATAGACTGTAATTCCTACCTCGAGTGTCTGCTACCTCACCTTTCTACTATGGCTATACTGACCCAGAGGACCCAGAGCATTCTCTGGAGTCCATCCCAGGATTCTGATTAAGTGGGGATGCTGTGTCCTTAGCAAACAGTTCCCAGCAACTGGCCAGCTGCGGGTGCTGCTCGCCCCCGCAGCCCCAGCTCCTACTCCCTGCCTCTCCTCTCCCTTCTCAGTGACCAGAAGCTCTCCTCTCTCCTCCCTACACCTGGGGCAGACAGACTCCTCTGTAGTTAGGAAGGAGGCACCGAGTGCTGGTCACCTAGCTTCCTGGGGTCTGATGATTCCTTTTCCTTGCGTATTTTGTTCTAAAAGGAAGATACTGCTGTCACTGTCAGCAGCACTAAAAGCCAGGTCTGGGCCTGTAACATGATAGGGAAGCTGCTAGGCCCTCAGTGGCCTGTGGAAAGAGTGGGGCGGGGAAGCCACATACTTGCCTCCTTACTCATGGAAAGTAACGAGCCCCAGGGGCTGCACCCTGAGGTTATGCTCTGTCTCAGCCCTCCAGCTTTAGCCTCCGCTCCCTACCCTTCTCTTCCTCACCATCTCCGACCCAATTCCTAGCCTGATCTCTGCATGAATATTTGGAGTCTTGGCCAAATTTTTTTTGTCCCTAACCTAACCCAGTTACTTCCTAAATCAGGAACTTGTTACCTTAAAGGAGTGCTGGTCATGGATTTCCAGACTTTGTGAATTTCTGAATCCCCACCAAGAACCAAAGCGAGGCCCAGGACATGGAACTTTTGCTCCCAGCCCAGGCCACCATGTTGGATGGCAATGGCTGAACTGGAAGCTAGAGGGGGTACCCAAGAACCAAGGGCTAGGATGGGAAACCAAAAACTGGTGCCTTTCTAAAAAGTGCCAAAAAGTCAAGGACGGTTAAGAAAATGTGTTCAGCTAGGAGCTAGTACTGTATTCTGAAAAACTTGTTCATAAGAAAACCAATGTAACATTTATAGCCCATATGATGTATAATTTCACGTACTCGTGGCTGTCCCAAGCTGGATTCTATATGCTACTCTGTCTTTAAAGCAAGTGCAGCCCTAGCTGGTTTGGCTCCGTGGATAGAGCGTCAGCCTGTGGATTGAAGGGTCCTAGGTTCAATATCTGTCAAGGGCACATGGCCGGGTTGCAGACTCGGTCCCCAGTAGGAGGCATGCAGGAGGCAGCTATGATTCTCTCTCATCATTGATGTTTCTATCTCTCTCTCCCTCTCCCTTCCTCTCTGAAATCAATAAAAATAAAAAAGGAAAGAAAAGAAAAGAAACAAGTGCAAGCACTTCCCTTTCCATTACATTGAGAGGAAAACAGAGGGCTAATAAAGGGAAGTGAATCATCTGAGTTCATTCACTGAAAATGATGAGATTCAGAATTCACCGGTTTTGAGGAACCCCATGACACATTTCCACCCTCTCTCCTATTCTGAATCCTCACTCCTCCCTTCCTGGTCACTCTCAATCCCCACCCCCAGTCTCTTTGTCCTCCTGCTTCCTACCCACCTGCAGAAGGTGCTTTTTTTTCCTTTAAGGAGTTATTGACAGCAGTGTGATGAGGCAGCCAAGTCCTGGGGAGAGGTCAGTCCCCTTTTGAAGGTACCATAGGACCAAATAGATGGAAGTCTGTGGGTACAAGGAGCAAGGACACACCAGGGAATCCCCTTGATAGGTGTATATGCAGAGTGAGTAGAAGGAACAATATGTAAGTAATCTAACCAGGAGGCTCCTGTTGGGAAGTGTGACGGAGACTAAAAAAGAGAATATCTAGCTTGCTTTCCAACTTGAGCCCTGCAAAGAATACTATAATATAATATATTACATAATATAATAGCAAGGTAGTGACCAGAGAATACATTATCTACATTCACAAGTGCATACATGGAGTGGGTTTCAAGAAGCGTACTCAGCCTGGCCAGCGTGGCTCAGTGCTTGAATGTGAGGCATGCAAGAGGCAGCCAATCAATGATTCCCTCTCATCATTGATGTTTCTCTCTCACTCTTCCTCTCCCTTCCTCTCTGAAATCAATAAAAAGTATGTTAACAAATAAAAGCGTACCCAGTTCAAGTCAGGCTTTGAGAAAAATGCTCTTCCTTTTGCTTAATATAACCAGCCACAGTTGTGTCTGCTGGGTCTGGTCAGAGAAGTGGTCACTGGGTTTTTTGGTTATGCTTATACAGTGGTACCTAGAGATATGAGTTTAATTCATTCCGTAACCTTGAGGCGTGGGAAACTATGAGACGCTCCAGTCTCGGTAAACTGGTGGGTCGTGTGCAGCCGGCCAAGCCGCGCGATTACTTGTATCTCAACTGTTGCTCGTATTTCAAAGCAAAAAATTGCTCGCTCGACTGCTCTATCTCAAAAATCTCGTATGTTAGGGCACTCGTATCTCGAGGTACCACTGTATGTCTGTGTGGAACCATCAATGTCTAGGCTTCCTTTCTCACAACCATTATCCATCCTTGTTGATATGATGGGGTGCCCTAGGTTTCTTCTGTGAAGAAATAAAAATAGCACCTACTTATTGAACATGCATTTTATTGGGCAGGCATTGGGTAACAATATGCATGATCCCATTTAATCCTCATTGAGGGAGATGCAATGTCATGGGTGAGGAAACTGAGATACTAAGAGGTTATGGTCAAACCCAGGTTTCTGACTCCACACGCTGTGTTGATAATCACTATGATAGTGTTGTCACTTTACCCCTTCCTGAGGGGAAAAAAGTACCCTGTTGAGTAGGTGTCAGATTCTGTAATAAGAAACATTCATTAGTGGTATTTTTTCCCCAGCCTTATCTGATGATAAGAATCACCTGGGTTGAAGGTTTAAAAAATAAAGTGTTTCAGGTTACTTCCTCAGAAATCCTGATCCATTAGGTCCAGGATTCTTACCACTAAGTAAGTGCAAGGGAAATCACAGCCGATGCATAGCTAAGGAGTGGCCAATGCAATTAGAAATGTTCTCTCTGTTGGGTTGTCTGCTCCACCCCTGTAGGAGCCTCATGACTCCATGAGGTGAACATAGAGGTGGACAAGGTCCAGAGCTGGAAGACCAACTTTTAGGCAGTTTCCCAGACAGGGATGAATCAAGTTGGGGATGTACACCTGAGAGCCTTGTGCCAACCCAGCCGCCCTGAGGCAGCTTTTCTAAAGAATCTCATCTCTAAAAGTTAATTGCTTCAGCACCTTTACACTTGTTCTTTTGTTAGATCCTAGTGATAGTTTCATTTTTAAAATGCCAAGTGGATAGCTAACTGAGGGACTTTTCCATAGAGAGACTGAGTTTGGAGAATCAGATAACACTCAAAGTCATGGCAGTGAATGAGAAATTGGCTTCCTAAAACCTCAGGAAAATTGGGAGAAACTGAGTAGAGGTGAGAACAAAGCAGAACTGAGAATACCCAAATTTACTAGCACTTTTCTATCTGTGGTATTTCCTCACAGTTCCTGTGCTGGCCCCCTTCCAAGTTTCAAGAAAGCCTTCGCAAGCTTCTTATTTGTTCCCTACTTTCTTCTCTTTCCATCTGAATAGAATTGGATTCTCAGAGCATGATCCCTTTGCAAGGAGGGTGGGAACGACCTCCAACAACAGTGGACCAAGCTGCTCGTGGGATGACCACAATTAGCATTTTTAGTCAAGAAGAAAGCAGCAGTAACATTCTCTCCGTGAATTGTGTCCAAAGATGTATTCAGTCTGCCTCCTACCAGTCAGCCTCTTCTATTCCTAAAGAAAATTCTATTCCAAGTTCTAAAAGCAAAAGGATTGAGCTCAGTTCAAACTGCTAATTTTATTTAATCAACTAAAAATTACTTTCAAATACCTAAGACAAGTCTAGCACTGTGCTAGGCCCTGAGGGCACACAGAAGAACTGACTGGATCCCTGCCCTGAAAAAGTTTAAAATCTAATAAAGAAGACAAAAAGACTATACGTGAAACAATTAAAAAGCCATTAAAGCTATGGTGATGGAAGGAGACTTGTGGTGGTGAACACACAATGATGTATTATTGAAGTTTATATCTGAAATTTATATAATTTTATTAACCAATGTCACCAAGGTAAGTTCAATAAAAAAAACAATTAAAGATATATATATATTTTTTTAATATATTTTATTGATTTTTTCACAGAGAGGAAGGGAGAGGGATAGAAAGTCAGAAACATCAATGAGAGAGAGACATCGATCAGCTGCCTCCTGCACGCCCCCCACTGGAGATGTGCCCACAAGCAAGGTACATGCCCCCGACCGGAATCGAACCTGGGACCTCTCAGTCCACCGGTTCTATCCACTGAGCCAAACCGGTCTCGGCAAGATATATTATTTTAAAGCCATTAAGCAAGATGGCTACTTTAGGGAGAAAAAAACAACAGAAAGTAAGTTGGAACCCTTGTGTACTGTTGGTGGGAATGTAAAATGATGCAAACCAATGTGGAAAACAGGATGGCAGTTCCTAAAAATCTATACTAATAAGAGGGTAATGTGCTAATTAGACTGGGAAACCTTCTGGACATCCTTCTGGACAGAGCCATGGTGGCAGGTTCCAGGCAGAGGTAGTTAGCTGAAGGCGATCAAGCCAGGAGAGGAGCGCACTTGGGGGTGAGAAGGCTGGGGGGGGGGGGGGGGC
>PVJN01056707.1:0-12686 GCA_004026805.1 Lasiurus borealis | reverse complement strand
GGGGGTCCCAGCGAAATGGGGGGGACAGTCTCCTCTGCTCCGGGCGCTTCCTCCAGGCCGAGGAGAGAGCGTCCACCCCGGGGACCGGGGGCCACTTCCGGGCGCCTCTGGACGCCTCACGGGCCGGGCCGGGCCTCTGCGTTTTGGGGGGGCGGGGGTTTCCTCCCGCGGAGGCCGCTTTCTGGGGGTGCGGGGGCTCCCCCTCAGCCGGGGAAGCCGCCCTCGGGACTGAGCCGCGTGGAAAGCGGGTGGAGGACCGGGCAGCCCCCCAGCCCTGCTGCCCCTCTCGCCTGGGGCCTGGGTCGTCCGTGCGGGCGGCTGCGGAGGGTGCACCCCGCGCGGGCGTTTGTGGGGGACCCGGAAGCCCGGCGGCGGCGGAGGAGGCTGCAGGGGACCTCGCTGCAGCCCCGAGAACGTGAATTTTGCAACCCAGCGAGGTCAGCGAGGTCCCCCCGGGGAACGGCCAGGCCCCAGGTTGCAGCCACGACCATGGGGCGCGCGTTTGCACGAAACTCCCGTCCTGCCGGGCTTTGCTCCCCGTGCACGGCACACACACCCCTGCACACGCGTGCGTGCATCGCGTTAGGGGGAGGCCGGGGAGCCCCCGGAGGCTTTGGGGCACGGCGGTTCTCAACCTGTGGGTCGCGACCCCTTTAAGACAGACAGCTTCCTCCTGGGGTGGTGACCCCCAACCATAAAATTATTTTCGTTGCTGCTTCATCGCTGTCATCTTGCTGCTGTGATGAACTGTCATGCGAATATCTGATAGGCAGGATGCGTTTTCGTTGTGACACATGGAGCATCATGAAAGCCTAGGGATGAATCACAAAAGCAATATGGAATTGTATATTGTGAGATATTTATGTCTAATGACAAATAAATGGAATATTGTCTGGAATCGTGGTGTAGCATGGGTAACAGTCTGTTTTTTTTTTTTTTAATTAAATCTTTATTATTCAGATTATTACATTTGTTTCTCTTTTTTCCCCTCTATAGCACCCCTCCACCCAGCTCCCACCCTCCCTCTGCCCTTACCTCCCTCCCATTGACCTCATCCATAGGTGTATGATTTTTGTCCAGTCTCTCCCTGTACACCCTTCACCCCTTTCCCCCTAAGAATTAACAGTCCACTCCCTTTCTGTGCTCCTGATTCTATTATATTCACCAGTTTATTCTGTTGATCAAATTTTTAATTCACTTAATTTTTAGATTCACTTGTTGATAGCTATGTATTTGTTCAAGTCTGTTGTTTTTTTTTTAAAATATATTTTATTGATGTTTTACAGAGAGGAAGGGAGAGGGATAGAGAGTTAGAAATGTCGATGAGAGAGAGACATGGAACAGCCGCCTCCGGCACGCCTCCTACTGGGGATGTGCCCGCCACCAAGGTCCATGCCCTTGACCGGAATGGAACCTGGAACCTTTCAGTCCGCAGGCCGACGCTCTGTCTGCTGAGCCACACCGGTTTTGGCGATGGGTAACAGTCTTCCTAGGACAACAGTAAATGACATGGCTACACTTGGCTACACCGAGGAGCGGTGTGTGGGTTCCTCAGACCATGGGAAATAGGTGTTTTCCGCTGGTGTTAGGCGACCCCTGTGAAAGGGTCGTTCGACCCCCCAAAGGGGTCGCGACCCACAGGTTGAGAACCGCTGCTTTAGCCGGAAGAAGGCTGCCATATTCTGCAGGGTGCACGGGGGCCGTCCTGGGTGCAGCCGGAGCTGTGATGGCAAAGCACGCTCTGCCCCCCGCCGCCAGGCTGGGACGCGAAAGTTGGGGCGCACTTGGGGCAGGTGGCCTGGGTGGCTCGGTCTCTGCACGTAAAAGGGATGTGCTTGCAGCTGTTTGAGCTCCTTAAATACTGTGAAATGCTCCCTGGTGGGGGATTTCCGAGGCCGAGACATTTTCTGCACCCTAAAGGACAAAATCGGGGGTGTTTGGTGTCCCTGGTCTAATAGTTTTTTTTTTTAAGTGCCTGTGCGTGGGAGGGGCCACGCTGGGTGCCAAGGCTGGCAGCCCTGGCTTTATATTCCCAAAGGGTTCCTTCCTTCTAAAAAGTTACCAAGGCCAGGGTTAAGGGACCATTTTTAGACCGTGTTCTAAAGTTTCTACCCTGTTTCCCCGAAAATAAGACAGTGTCTTATATTAATTTTTTGCTCCCAAAATGCGCTAGGTCTCATTTGAGGGGATGTCTTATTTTTCCATGAAGAATACGTACACATTTATTGTTGAACAACAAAAAAAGGAAATGTATGACCTGTAGATGGTTCGGTAGTTGTCTTCATCACAAACCAGCTCACCGATGGGCCGCAGCGCAGCCGGAGCTGTTCAGTCCGTGCGAGGTCTCTTTAAATCAGGAATCAGATGCCTTATGGTAGCTTTGGGGGGGCCTTCTATTCTGGGGCGGCCTTATGATCAAGGAGATCTTATTTTCAGGGGGTTGCCTTCTATGACAGCGAGAGGCAAAACGGGAAGTAGGTCTTATTTTCAGGGGATGTCTTACTTTCGGGGAAACAGGGTAGTAAAATAAGCATCCCCTCTAAGAACATGGAATTGGCCAAAGCGTCACCGTCGCCTGCTTCTGAATGGGAAGAGATTATTTGTACCCCGAAAGCTTTCTTTGTATTTACCATCTGCGCAGGGTGGGAATTCTGTAATATCTTTAACATCCTATAAGATGAAGAGCTAATAATATGCTAATTAGGCCGCAGGGTGGACCGACCTTCCCAAACGACCAGTGGGCGGGGCAGCCAGGCCTCTGGGGCTGTGAGGGCTGAGCCCCGTGCACGAATTTCGTGCACCGGGGCCTCTAGTCTATAAAAATAAAATTTGCGAGACAACAGTTTCTCCAGGAAAGAGCTAATGAGGGGAGTAGAGCGAGAGTCACAAAGGGAGGTTTGGTCTCTGTGGTACTGACCAAGGCTGCTTTTCCCTCTCAGCTGCTGTGATGTTACCGCATTGGAGACCGGATTCAAGTTCAAGAGTCAAGTTCAAGCGGTAACAGTGTCTTATCTCTCTCTCTGTAGGCTAGCCAAAGCTCCTTCCGGGTAGAATACGACACCTTCGGCGAACTCAAGGTCCCCAGTGATAAGTATTATGGCGCCCAGACCGTGAGGTCGACCATGAACTTTAAGATCGGAGGTGTGACCGAGCGCATGCCGGTAAGTGGACTCTTATTGGCTTTCTTTGGGTGAACCGGGCTTTGTTCAAACGAGTCACAAACGAGTTATGTCATGCATAAAATTTTACAGTTAAAATGCAATCGTTAGAGACCTTTGTGAGCAATACCGTGTTTCTTTCATTAAAATGTCAAAGAACTATTTTAATGTTTTTTATTTTTTGTGCCAAAGAACTTTTTAAATACTATTATTGGACTTTGATAGGACTATGTGATCTGACTTATCATTTCCACTGAAATCATTCGGGTTTTTATTAGGATTTTATAGTCTTTAAGCATTTTTAATTTCAGTGCTTAAGTTTTATCTATTTCACTAATTAACACTGAGTTTTACAAAACTGATGTAAAAGGGACTGATTTTTCTATAATATTATATTTCTATGTCTCTTGGTGTCAGTTTGCAGAAAAGTCTACACAAACGCCTACAAATATTTTTTGCCGCGTTTCACATCTAATGGATAATACATATGCATTTGTTCAGTGCCATATGAATGATGGAACAATTAGAACACTTTCTGTCGTGTTTCATTAAAGCTAAGATGACATCAGTGAGAAGATGTGCCGATATGTACCACTAAGAAAGGAAAGGGCTGTTAAAGTTGTGACATCGATTGTGAGGCGCACCTTGATTTCAGGGATGTTAAAGTGTGGAAAGAATTGATTACATGCCCTGACCAGTGTGGCTCAGTAGATAGAGCGTCGGCCTTCGGACTCAAGGGTCCCGGGTTTGATTCTAGTCAGGGCATGTACCCTGGTTACCGGCACATCCCCAGTGGGGGGTGTGCAGGAGGCAGCTGATTGATGTTTCTTACCGATGTTTCTAACTCTCTCCCTCTCCCTTCCTCTTTGTAACAAATCAATAAAATATTAAAAAAAAAAAAAGACTTGATTACATGTTATATTTCTGACTGAGCCCGACTGGAATATGAGCCATAGTCATTTCAGAGTGCAGGATTAGCAGTAATCAGGGTTCGCCCAATGAGATAATGTTTAACTCTGTGTGTTTTTTTTCGAGATAGAAACATCGATGAGAGAGAAACATCCATCAGCTGCCTCCTGCACACGCCCCACTGAGGATGCTGCACCCGCAACCAAGGTACATGCCCCTGACCGGAATCAAACCTGGGACCCTTCATTCCACAGGCTGATGCCCTATCCACTGAGCCAAACCGATTTCAACAATAGTTATCTTTAAATATAGTACTTTTGTTTTACAGTACTTTTACTTCCATGTGTTAGCTCATTCCTAAGCCGTCAAGACTGGATCTTGACAGGTTCCTACCACTTGATAACAGGCAGCTGAATCATCTGGAAGAAAACCTTGGCTCTTGTCACCCGAAGCCAGCTTGGTGAGGGAGACAGACACAGGTTCCGATGACAGGGGTGGGTGAGCGGGGTAGGCACTGGTCCTAAAACATTCCGGATAGTCAGCTCTATTCAGGGATGGCAGAGGTCAGTCTTACGGTTCAGCTCCTGGATTAGGAGGTGGGTCCTAACCCGTGTCGATGGGACTCAGCAGGGCTCATGTTCTGATTGGCGGGCTTTAGCCAGCGAGGTTGGGGGGTCGGAGGTGCAGGACTTGACTTCAGCTGATGATGATGATGATGAGGGACAGGACTGGGTTTGGAGTATGCGGCTGAGAACAGAGGGCGCTGGGGTACCCATCTTTTCACAGTTACCCTCCTCTGGGTTTCATCTCCGAACTTCATTAACTGGGAAGCAGCCTGTGTGTGCTTGAGCTGAGCCGTGTGATTAAACCGGACCCTTGGCACCCGAGGTCGGAGGAAAACAGTTTAAAGTGATGACCTTCTAACGGGAGTGCATTAAGAATAATGAGAGCCTTCTCCTCCGTGGTGACAAATGTCTCCATTTCACTTTAATGGCAGGCCACAGCGCTCTCCGTGGTGACCTTTGCTCCCTGGGTGACGCCACAAACACGGGGCAGCCACCCCAGGCAGAGGGCCAGAGTGGATTGGCATTCATGTGTGACTCTGGTCGTGGGTTAACCCACTAAACTCCCGTTGGTTTTCATTTTTACAGCTTTTACGTCTCTAATCCTCTATGCCATTTGTCTCCATTCCATTGAATTTAGTTTCTTAAAATTCAAAATAAATATATTCTGCCCAAACCTGTGTGACTCAGTGGATAGAGCGTCGGCCTGCGGACTGAAGGGTCCTGGGTTTGATTCTGGTCAGAGGCATGGACCTTGGTTTCGGACACATCCCCAGTAGGGGGTGTGCAGGAGGCAGCTGATCAATGTTTCTCTCTCATCCATGTTTCTAACTATCTACCTTCCTCTCTGCAAAAATTCAATAAAATATATTTTAAAAGGTAAATATATTCTGTTTCTGCTTCCTTTTCTGTCTGCCCCTTGGCTTATTCTCATTGGCCTATGTTTTTTGTGCCTTATTCCTTACTTTTTTTTTTTTAATATATTTTATTGATTTTTCACAGAGAGGAAGGGAGAGGGATAGAAAGTCAGAAACATCGATGAGAGAGAGACATCGATCAGCTGTCTCCTGCATGCCCCTTACTGGAGATGCACCTGCAACCAAGGTCCATGCCCTTGACCGGAATCGAACCTGGGACCCTTCAGTCCGCAGACCGACGCTCTATCCACTGAGCCAAACCAGTTTTGACTATTCCTTACTTTTTTGTTATGGCTTTTCCACTCACTCCCCTGAGGATTGTGAGTCGTAGGACTTCTTTGTATATTTTAGATATTAACCTCTTATTTGGTAGGTGATTTGCAAGTATTTCTTTCCATTCAGTATTTTGCCTTTTTATTTTGTCTGTGATTTACTTTCCCCGGGAGGAAGCTTTTTAGTTTAATGTATTTCCACTTGTTTGTTTATTTTTTTTTGCTTTTGTTGCCTTTGCTTTTGGAGGCAGATCCCAAAAAATCATCTCCAAGACTGATGTCAAGGAGTTGACTGCTTGTGTTTTCATTGAGAACTTTGATGGTTTCAGGTTTGACACTCAAATCTGAATCCATTTTGAGTTCATTTTTGTGTATGGTGTACTCTTTTGCATGAAGCTATCCAGTTTTCCCAGTACCATTTTGCTGTCTTTATTTTATTTGCCCTTTTTCTTTTAAGAGAAGGAAAGGAAAAATTATAAGGTAGATTGGGATCCAGTGAGGGAAAATCATGGTGATTGCTGGTGATATGGTTGAACACCGTATTTTTTTTTCATATCCTATATAATAAAAGCCTGATATGCTAAATATCCAACTGTTTAACCAGCTGCTTTGACACGCACTGACCACCAGGGGGCTGATGCTCCAACCGGTAGGTTAGCTTACTGCTGGGGTCCAGCTGATAGGGACTGGGCGAGACGGGCTGGACACTCCCTGGAGCCCTCCCTGGCCCCAATTATGCACCAGTGGGGTCCTTCGGCCTGGCTTGCACCCTCTCTCAATCCGGGACCCTTCAGAGGGTGATGTCAGAGAGCTGTTTCAGCCGGATCCCCACAGGCCAGGCTGAAGGACCCCAAAGGTGCACAAATCCAGGCACCGGGCCTCTCTTGTGAAATAAAGCACTTATATATTACAATGTATTCTAAAAAAAATAGCATGAATGGTACATGTATGTGTGTGATACGGTGTGTTTTTATGTACAACTCTTGCACCAGCGTAAAATAACAATCTTAAATTTCCACACTCAACTAAAGCCGCAAGTTTGAGATAATTTTTCTGATTAATTTTAGATCCCGGTTATTAAGGCTTTTGGCATCTTGAAGCGAGCGGCTGCTGAAATAAACCAGGATTATGGTCTTGACCCCAAGATTGCGAGTGCCATAATGAAGGCCGCGGACGAGGTAGGTGGGGATGCGTGTTTGCCTCGTGGCACCGAGCCCTGGCACCCACCGGACCGGGCGCTCTGGCGGGAGGGCGGGGCACCGTGAAGGGCCAGTCGGTGCATCTCAGGGCAGGCGGCGGCAGCATTGTTTGGCGAGGAGGTTAGTTTGGTGCTTCATCTCTGGTGGCGAAATTTGGGCCAGATCGTATCCCTTTATTCTTGATCCTCGTGACTTTTCCTTTAATTTATATAGTTTAACGAAAACTTTGAAGAGTCACTGCTTAAATTTATATATTTCATTTCTTATTTCATATACACACACACACACACACATACACAATTCATTTAAAAACTTATTTGATAATCTGTATGGAGAAAGTTAATTTCACTAAGCCTCTAATAAAATCCAAAGGACTCAAAGATAACAGGTTTTTTTTTTAATATATTTTATTGATTTTTCACAGAGAGGAAGAGAGAGGGATAGAAAGCCAGAAACATCGCTGAGAGAGAGATGTGGATCAGCCGCCTCCTGCACACCCCCCACTGGGGATGTGCCCACAACCAAGATACATGCCCTTGACTGGAATCGAACCCGGGACCCTTCAGTCCGCAGGCCGATGCTCTATCCACTGAGCCAAACTGGTTTCGGCAAAGATAACAGTTTCAAAACTATACACAATGCTGTTCATTGCAGAACCACTTACAATAACAAATTGGAAAGCATCCATCCGTCCCAGCTGCTTTAATTAGTTACATGGTGATGCTGTAGATCAACCCTACCATATAAGAAGCAATGGGGGGGAGGGGGGAGTGTCACAGAGTATATGTATTTTATGATCCTAATTCTGTTTAGAAAAAACGAACAGAAAACATGTCTTTTTATACACACGCCTATGTACTCCCATGGCTTGGAGTGGAGACCGGAAGGAGATGCCAGTGCTAAGTCGTTATTTCTGAGGGCTGGGACTCTGGTGGCTGACATGCTTTCCTTAGTTCTCAACGTTTTCTGTCCTGGTCTCCTATTATTTTAAATATACACACACACACACACACACACACACACATAAAGTGAACCAGTGGCTTAAGGGCAAATAGAACTCTAAAGTGCGTGCTGATTTTTTAAAAACTTATCTTTATTGTTGAAAGTATTACATATGTCCCCCTTTTTTCCCCTTTGACTCCCCCATCTCCCTCCATACCCCCCTGCCCCAAGCTCAAATCATTCCCGAAGATGAGGTGAAGCACCACTCTCCTAGAAAGCATACACTCCCCAAACTAGCACGTTCACTGAAGGTACAAAACTGTGACAGAAATGGGGACAAATCGGGACTTGTGTGTCTGCGCCTGGCAGTGGCTGCTCATTGGACGCTGTGTGCATCAGGGATGAGAGAGAATCCTGGATCGGCTGCCTCCTGCACGCCCCCTACTGGGGATCAAGCCCAAAACCCAGGCATGTGCCCTTGACTGGAATTGAGCCCGGGACCCTTCAGTCCCCAGGCCGACGTCCTGTCCACTGAGCCACACCGGCCAGGGCTCATCTTTCACTTTTTAAAGTGGCCGTGGTTGGAACTAGTGATGCTGGGGAAGCTTAGGCAGACGCTGCCACCTTTCTGAGAGCTGATCGCGGTGGCCGAGTGGATAGTGCCGCTCTTACCGTGAGAAATGCCTCCTGCCACCCTCCGTTCCGCAGGTAGCCGAAGGGAAGCTGAATGATCACTTCCCCCTCGTGGTGTGGCAGACTGGCTCGGGGACCCAGACGAACATGAACGTCAACGAGGTCATCAGCAACAGAGCCATCGAAATGCTGGGCGGCCAGCTGGGCAGCAAGAAGCCCGTGCACCCCAACGACCACGTGAACAAGAGCCAGGTGGGCAGTGCGCGGCGTCTCTTCGGTGTGGGAACTGGAAAAGGGCCCTGAGACTCACCCTGTCAAGCAGGTGCACGCTTATATATATATATATTTTAATATATTTTATTGATGTTTTACAGAGAGGAAGGGAGAGGAAGAGAGAGTTAGAAACATCGATGAGAGAGAGACACATCTATTGGATGTCTTCTGTGTGCACCACAACGGGGGCCAGGGATTGAGCCTGCAACTGAGGTCTGTGCCCTTGAACAGAATGGAACCCAGCACCCTTCCTTCCTGGGGCCGATGCTTTATCCATTGAGCCAGACTGGCTAGGGCGGTGGCTTTCCTATTTGGAAAGGGGTGACCTCGCTCACTGATGGAGAAACGTGTATGAGAGACCGCACACACTGTGTGGCCAGAAGCTACCAGCGCCATCCTCACCTCGCTGTGAGCTGTCTGTCCCTGTCCCGCGCTGACCGTTCTCGGCGGGCATGGGTGCTGGCGGGCGCTGTGTCACTGCAGGTGGATGCAGCACAGTCCATGCAGGGAAGCAGGCTGCTGCTCCTTTGACCCTCCCTGACCTTTGACTTGGCATTGAGCACAAAACAGTCATTTGCCCTGATCGGTGTGGCTCAGTGGATAGAGCATCGGCCCGCGGACCAAAGGGTCCCAGGTTCGATGCCGGTCAAGAGCATGTACCTTGGTTGCGGGCACATCCACAGTGAGGGGTGTGCAGGAGGCAGCTGATCGATGTCTCTCTCTCTCATCGATGTTTCTAACTCTCCCTTTCTCTCTGTGAAAGATCAATAAAATACATTTTAAAAATAAGATTAAAAATGGAGACATTCCCGCCGGGCTCTGTGGCCGTACCTGTGACATGCCCTGTGCCGCTCTCCCGCTCCCGCAGAGCTCCAACGACACCTTCCCCACGGCCATGCACATCGCCGCGGCCATGGAGGTGCACGAGGTGCTGCTGCCGGGGCTGCAGAAGCTGCACGACGCGCTCGAGGCCAAGTCCAAGGACTTCGCCGAGATCATCAAGATCGGGCGGACCCACACCCAGGACGCCGTGCCGCTCACTCTCGGGCAGGTAGAGGGGTGCGCGCGGATTTGATTCCCGTCAGGGGCGGGGGGCCCGGGCCCGGCGGTGGCTCACTCACCAGAGGACACGGGTTTCAGAGGCCAGGTTGGTGACAGGGTTCGGTGACAGATGCTCTGTAGTCACCTGCCAGCGGTGTGTCTTAATCTCCTTGTTTTAAAAAAAGATCTTTATTGTTGAAAGTATTACGGGTCCTCCTTCTCCTCCACCCACCCCTGCCTACCCCTCACTTCTATTTGCTGCAGTTGGAGTAACTTGTAAGTCCCTAGGACAGTGGTTCTCAACCTGTGGGTCGCGACCCCTTTGGGGGTCGAACGACCCTTTCACAGGGGTCGCCTAAGACGAGCGGAAAACACCTATTTCCCATGGTCTGAGGAACCAACACACCGCTCCTCGGTGTAGCCAAGTGTAGCCATGTAGTTTACTGTTGTCATAGGAAGACGGTTACCCATGCTACACCACGATTCAAGACAACATTTCATTTATTTGTCATGAGAAATAAATATTTCACAATATATAATTACATATTGTTTTTGTGATGAATCCCTATGCTTTAATTATATTCCATTTGTAACAACGAAAATACATCCTGCCTATCAGATATTTACATGACAGTTCATGACAGTAGCAAAATGACAGCGATGAAGTAGCCACGGAAGTAATTTTATGGTTGGGGATCGCCACCCCATGAGGAGCTGTCTTACAGGGCCGCGGCCTCAGGAAGGTGGAGAACCGCCGCCCTAGGAGACTGTGCGTTCTCACCGGGACTGCCTTCCCCTCCAGGAGTTCAGCGGCTACGTGCAGCAGCTGGCGTACGCGATAAAGAGGGTGCAGGCGGCCATGCCGAGAATCTACGAGCTCGCGGCCGGGGGCACCGCCGTGGGCACCGGCCTCAACACGAGGATCGGCTTCGCGGAGAAGGTGGCGGCGAAGGTGGCCGTGCTCACAGGTCAGGAGGGTGTGGCTTCTCCGTCCGCTCCGTGTCCTGCTCCGGGCAGTGACTGGGTGTCCACTGAGCCAAACTGGTCTCAGCTTCATTACTTTTTTTTTTTTTATAAAACATATTTTATTGACTTTTTACCCAGAGGAAGGGAGAGGGATAGTTAGAAACATTGATGAGAGAGAGACATCGATCAGCTGCCTCCTGCACGCCCCCTACTGGGGATGTGCCCGCAACCAAGATACATGCCCTTGACCGGAATCAAACCTGGGACCTTTCAGTCCGCAGACTGATGCTCTATCCACTGAGCCACACCGGTTTTGGCAGCTTTGTTACTCTTAAAAGGTGTTTGAAGTCCTTACTTCCAAAACAGGCAGAATCAACTCGTGGTTGAGAAATTCATGTGAGTGATAGATACATTGTACAGATGGACAGACGGGATTTTTCCTGTGGCTTATACTGTGATAATTCTCTGAATAAAGGAACTTTTGAATTCTGTCTTAGTAGAGTACTATACTCTCCATAATGGTAACTACTATTGGAACCAAGTTATCCTGTCCAGAAAAGTCTTATTAAGATGCAGGTGTTGCCCTGGCTGGTGTGGCTCACTGGATAGAGCGTCGGCCTGTGGACTGAAAGGTCCCAGGTTTGATTCCGGTCAAGGGCACATGCTGTGTTGTGGACCCAATCACAGCGGGGAGAGAAGGTAAAGGAGGCAGCCAATCAGTGATTCTCTCTCATCATTGATGTTTCTCTCTCTCCCTCTTCCTTCCTCTCTGAATCAATAAAAACATATTTAAAAAAAAAGATGCAGGTGTAGCAGAAGATTAGAGTAGAGATAATTGGACAAGGCTCATTATGACTTAGTAGCAGAAATTGGTTTTTAGCCAAGAAGGACTGTGTTATAATACATAGATCTTTGAACATAGGACAGACTGACTGAGATGGTCCAGTTCATTTTGGCGCCCTAATTTCTCTGGGGGTTTGTGGGCTCTGGGCACCCGTGGGCCCCTGGTGAGAGGAGAACAGAACAGCCGGAGGTGGAGCAAGTGTGTGCCAGGAAGGGCGCGTGGACTGAGGCAGAGTGGATTGTGCCTCCTTCTCGCCTTCCCTCGAGGCATCGGACGTGATTGCATTGGGCGGGGATTTCTCTTCCTTGATTTTTTTTAAAAAATATATTTTATTGATTTTCTACAGAAAGGAAGGGAGAGGGATAGAGAGTTAGAAATGTCGATGAGAGAGAGATATCCATCAGCCGCCTCTTGCACGCCCCCCACTGGGGATGTGCCCGCCACCCAGGTCCCTGCCCTTGACCGGAATCGAACCTGGGACCTTTCAGTCCACAGGCCGGCGCTCTATTCACTGAGCCACACCGGTTTCGGCTCATGATATTCCGCCTGCTTGTGTTCTATCCTGTCAATGTGCTGGAACCATCGATTCTACTCCTCCAGGAGTTTTGGAAGAAACGTAGACAAACCTCTGTCTTACGATGCACGTGCTTATCTTTCGGAAGCGGGGTTGTCCTGTTGCTCCTGGTGTTCGTCCCCTGGGTTTTCTGTTTAAAAGGGACATCACCCCCTTCCCCCTGCCGGCTCACGTGGCGTGTCCCCTCCTCCCCCCGCAGGCCTGCCTTTTGTCACCGCGCCCAACAAGTTCGAGGCGCTGGCGGCTCACGACGCCCTGGTGGAGCTCAGCGGCGCCATGAACACGACGGCCTGCAGCCTCATGAAGATCGCCAACGACATCCGCTTCCTGGGCTCCGGGCCGCGCTCGGGCCTGGGCGAGCTGATCCTGCCCGAGAACGAGCCGGGCAGCAGCAT
>PVJN01056706.1:0-12687 GCA_004026805.1 Lasiurus borealis | reverse complement strand
TTAGAGATTGACCTGCCAGCCGAGAAAGTGCATTCCGAGTCCTTGCAAAGGACCTGCCCTGTGTACCAGCCTTTAGCGCCTTTGTGCTTGTTTTTATCCCGCCCGCCCCCCCACCCCCGCCGCCACCGCCGGATGCAGCCGCCACGGCCCGGGCCGCGCCTGAGACTCGGGGTCCAGCTCTGCGAGCCCAGCTCCGGCCCCGCTGGCTTGGCTGTGGTACCAAATAGATGGGATGACGCAGAAGTCCCGTCCCCGCGTGTCCGCGCCGACGCTCAGACTGCCAGCTGCCTCCCGCCAGGCACCCCGTGCCCAGCTCGTGCCGCGGTGGCCGCTCCGCGTGAGCTCCGAGGTGCCTTTCCCGGAACCCTCCTCTCCCTGGGACCCAAGAGAGGCGACAGCGCTGCCTGGGGCTCTTGGCTTCGAGAGGGTCTGGTCTGGACTGGTTTGGGTGCTTTAAATAGACTTTTTAGTTCAGTGGTGCTTCTGGGGGAGACGGGGGTAGCAGTTCGGCGTGAGACTCGGGTGGATGGGAAAGTTCAATGTGGTCTTGAATTTTGTTTTTTGCTGTTGTTACCACTTGTCATTGTCTCGATGTTAAAATGCCAAAAATGATCCGGTTGTCGCTTTTCCCCTGCTCGTCCTCCGCTCCTCCCCGCTGTGGCGTCTGTCTGGCCGGGCCCGGGAGCCGCCCCTGTGGCCAAGACTCCGTCTCACTTCCTGGGCTCAGCCAGTCCCGGGGAGAAGCTTCTGCTAAACTAACCCGATTTGTCCAAATCACCCCGAAACCACCCTCTCTCTCTCACTCAAGCTTCCTCACGTGGAACCCGCTTCCCTGGCAAGCCTCTCTCGGAGCGGGGTTCGGTGCCCGCGTTCCTCAGACCTGCACGGCTCCCCCGGGCCCTGCAGGCGCTGAGTGCGGGAGCAGAGCCTGGTCCGGGCTGCGGGGCGAGCCGCCCCGGCCCACGCCGGCTTCCACCGCCCCGCACACCGAGCCGAGGCCGCCGCCAGCCCATTCCAGAGCCCCTGCAGGGACCGAGCAGGAAAGGGACGAGCTTCCGAGTGAAGGCTGCCCTCTGCCCCCCACCATCACTCCTTTTGGCTGAGTTTACGCTGAACTTGCTCACCGGGGAACCCTGCAGAGCGGGAGGAGGAAGGCACAGGCTTGGCGAGCGCGTGGCGCTGGCCCGGAGCGCTGCCATGTCTTCCAGCGCAGGAAGGGGAACTCGGAAGAGGCTGAGAGTGGAGGGGAGCCCAAGGTGGGGTGATTTGGTCGAAGGTGCCTGGTTTAGTGCTGTAATTGTCTTATTTTTTTTATATATATTTCTTGGAGTAAACATTTGAAATAAACGACATCATTGTTTACTCTGTTTTGGCTTTTGCGCTTATTCTTCAGTAGAACACAGGTAAGAGCGCGATCACCTCTTTTTCCCTGCACACGTGCCTCCTGACGGTGCCCAGGCTCCCGTGAAGGGGGCACGCCCAGGGCAGTGGGCCCTTGGGGTGTGGCTCTCCCAACTCCATCCTATGGGGAGGCGCAGCACCTCACTTGCCCAAACTCGGAAGAGGAGGCTTTGTGTACACCACATTGGGGCTGTGAGGATGACAGGCACAGAAAGTACCAGAACATCGGTATGTTTTGTGTGTCTGAAACGCCTAGTCACCTCTCGCCCTTCCCACCAAAGCTTCAAACACGAGCCTGGTCACAAATGTGCCCCTTTGCCCAGCACTGGCCCCTTCCTTGCCGTGTGGCAAGCTGCCCACCAGGGGGCACCAGGAGGCCAGCTGTTTGTGCAGAGGCCCAGGTAGTTCCTATTCGGCCCAGTCTGCTCCTCCAGCCTTGGTGGCCAAGCCACCCCCCACCGTCCACCAGACCCTGCAACCACCACTATCTCAGCGCTGCTCCCCGTTCACAGAGCCTTCGATCCTGGCTGTTCTGTGGTCAGACTCGCCCTTTCCAGGAGCTGTTGCCCAAGTCCAAGTGCTTAGCCTGCGTGCAGCTTCCCATCAGCAGGGCGGGGCAGGGTGGGAACAGCCACGGTTGGAAGTTCTCAGAACCATTTGCTCTAATAGCATCGGTGCCATCACCGCAGACGGCGGAGGGAACAGGCGGCTCCGTGTGCCAGGGTGGATGCTCTCTCCTGGCCTCAGGCGCAGTGGAGTTGGCCGGGCTGCCCTTACTGTACTTTGTCCCTCAGGCGACCCCTGCGGACCCCAAAGAGACCAGACCACTTTGTGGCGAAGCTGCTGCTCCTGAGGCAGGTGTCGCCCTCCTGGGCTGGGCCTCCCCCGGTTCTCGCTCCCCCAGCCTGGCTCAAGCTTCCAGACCTGGCTGGACTCATGCTTTCCCTGGAGAATTCAAACCATCCAATCCCTGCCACTTCCCACTGCAGACACGGCGTCCACACAGCCACGTGTCAGCCCAGGCAAGAGGGCAGCCTGACCCCAGGTGTCCCAGCTGCTCAGCTCCATCCTGAGCTGTTACCCCTTCCCCAGAGCAAGGCAGCCACTGCCAGGACGCATTCAGAACTAGAGCTTTAATGGGGAGCTCATCACTGCTCGGCGGAGGACAGTTTCCGTCTCTACCCAAAGGGTGGCAGCTGTGGCAGCCTTTGCCCCACCCCCACCCCCCGCGCTGGATTCTGAGGGGTGGGGGACAGGAGAAGGGGCTACTCAACTCTCCAGCCTCTTCCCCCCTTCCCCCCCAGCAGCACTAGGCTGGGTCTGAGGCACTATGTTCCACCATTTACAGTCAGAGGGCACGCGGCGGACGTTGGCGCAGGCGCAGAAGTCTCCGATCTTGGTCACGTAGGAGCTGAAGTCTGATGAAGGTGCATTTGCAGCCCAGGGGCTCCAGCAACTGGCAGAGCCTCTCCCAGGCAGCGGTGCCCTTGATCTGGGGCCCAAAAGCCTTGGGGATGCCCCTGCTCTTGCCCGTCACAGTCAGCTGCAGCTGTCAGACACTCAGGATGGGCAAGGCCTGGACGGGCTGGTGCCACGCAACACAGTCCCACTGCGTTCAATGCAAGGGAACCCCCTGCGCCGAGGGCTGACCGGACCAGCCATAGCGAGAACGTACCGGCCCTCCTCCAGGCCTGCGTGCAGGCAGACATCGCCAGTCAGCCTTGGCCGGTCCAGCTCACTTCCGCCCGAGCCTCCAACAGCCCCGCCCTGTGTGATTCCCAGCAAAACCAAAACCCTGCCCGGCCAGCGTCTGGCTTTGCCAACGTCCCTGGTTCCCAGCCCTAATCTGTTCCTGTCAGCGTCACAGTCTTGCCTCCCTCTACTGGAACGTCCGTTTGTTGCACCTCTAGCATCTTTTCCTTAGAGCTGTGGTCGGCAAACTGCGGCTCGGCCCCTTGAGTTTTTAGCCAAGGCCAGCTTAGGAGTACCCTAATTAAGTTAAACTACATAGGTAGGTACATTGTTATTAAGTTTAAAAAATTTGGCTCTCAAAAGGAATTTCAATCATTGTCCTGTTGATATTTGGCTCTGTTGACTGATGAGTTTGCCGACCACTGTCTTAGAGCGACTCCCACACCTGCACCTACTCCCCAGGCCTGCCACGGCTCCTGAGTCACGCCCAGAGGGCCACATGGGTCAATGACCAGGTCCCCGTGAGTCTCTGGGCCTCAGAATAGAGGCCTGCGCGTGTGGAAGGAATTAAGGAGCCCAGGCGTCTCAGGAAGCATGCTTAGTGCCCACGTGGTGGGTATAGGCCAGAGGTGGCCTAGGCTTGGCACCGCAGGGGACTCATGTACGCGCACCCCCCCGCCCCCCGACAACTTCAACTCCTTGTCCGCACAGGAGCAGTGCTCCCAGGAGCCACAGGCCATGCTGTCAGGAAGACCCTGTCCCGGGAGCTTTCCCCCAACCCCCGTCTCAGCCAGCAGTTGCCCAACCCCTTCGAGACTGGTGACAGCCAGCATCCTGGTGGCTGCCTAGTGACTACCCTGAGGCTGGGGATGAGCCCAGAGCCAAGCCCATGGTCACTGCTTAGCAAGTCACCCAGCCTGGGTCTCCTTCACTTCTCCCCCGGGTGGCGAGTCCTCCCTCCACCTTCTCTCAGCACCAGGTACCTCAGGGGACCAGCCAGTTTGCTGAATAGCCCCTCACCCCGGCCCCGGGGGCAGCCAGCCCACCCCGTGCCTCACCCGGTTGGGGAAGGAGGGCCTGGCTCCTACCTTAACGTCGTCACTCTGTCGCTTCATGAGGTCATCATCCAAGAAGTTGGTCGATGGTCGTGACCTCCCTCCCTGGAGGAAGGAGAAGGCGGGCGGCCTGTAGGCCAGGCAGCAGGCAACACTGGGCAGGGCTGGGGGGGGGGGGGACTGCAGCCCCGGGCACGGCCAACCAGGCGACTAGGGTAGGTGTCCTGGCTAGTCTCCAGGGACCCTGCCTGGGTCAAAGGTCCATGAAAACCCAGGCAGGACTTTTACTGCCACCAGCCACTCTGTCCCTGGTAGGAGGGGGAGGCAGCCTAGCACAGGGTAGCAAGCGACTTCAGCCCCACGCACCTCGTCCCTGGGCACCTCCGTGCCTCCCGTGACCTGTACAACCGGCTACCTTCTACCCGGGACCTTGATCCTTGACCAAGTGACTCTGCCGCCTCATCTTCAGGACCCTCAGTTGGGTACCAGAGTTTAGCATGTGGGGTGTGATGTGCAGCTCATGCTCTGCAAGGGTTACCTTTTAGGATGGTGAGATGCCTGGGCCCCTCCCCAAAGTTGGGGAGGTGGAGAGCGGGGCTGAAATCCTGTGTTTTTAACAAGCATCGGGGGCCCTCAGACCTTACGTAGCATCGCCAACCTTTCTGACCTCCACAGACCACTGGTTGGCGAGGGCTGGGCTAGAGAACTCCCAGCTCTGCATCCCATCCGGGGCTCTCACACCATCCCTGTGGGTCCGCTTACTTCTTTCCTTGGGGGCAGCCAGAGGACCCCCGAAGTCCCAGTGCACAGGTACTTAATCCTACGTTCCCTGCATAGTTCCGGAGACCGCAGCCAGCATCTGATCCGCCTCCTCCCACCCCCATCCCACCGGAGCCAGCCGCCTGCTGACTGAGTCCCCGCCACGTGCATCCTAGCAGCCTCAGCCATGCCTGTACCACCCGCCAGAACATCCCTGCCCTGCAGTAGGATGCTCTAACACCGCAGTCGGCAAACTGCGGCTCGAGAGCCACATGCCTTAGGGGAAAAGGCTTAAAAAGTATTTTAATAATGTACTAATGTCTTTAACCTGAAGTCAAAACTTCTGGTGAAAGGTAATGCCTTACACAGTGGTTGGCAAATTCATTAGTCAACAGAGCGGCAAACCGCAGCTCGCAAGCCGCATGTGGCTCGAGAGCTGCAGTTTGCCGACGCTGCTCTAACCCACGATGCTTTCAAGCCTCCTGGGAATTTCTCTGCAGGGAAAGACAAGGTACAAGGACTGAGCAGAAAGGGATGTCTGGGAGGAAGGACTACTTCCGCCCCGTGGCTGGCTGGAGCCTGACCGTCAGGAAGGAGGCGGTCTCCCTCCATAGCCCGCCTGCTGTTCCTCCGGGAAGAGTCGGGGCTGGCCAGGAACAGCCGGAAGCCCTGAGAGACAGAACGAGGGTCAGGTGCTAGCGTCCCCTCCAGAAGCTTCCACGGGTCTCCAAAAGCAGGTGGGACACCCTCCTCCCTCCACCCCCACTACAGTCCCCAGCACAGACCTTGTGGCTCCCATCCCTGGCTTGTGTGGGGATGAAGCACATCAACTCCAGGCGGCCGGTCCTCAGCCAGTCTGAGCAGAGCTCCGCCGGGGCCTGGACGTGCTGGGCGTGGAGGAGCCCCGGAGTTTCCTTCTCAGTCCCGGCCGCCTTGCTGAGAGGAGAAGGCACAGCCTCTGAGCCCGCGTGGCCCGCCAACTGCTCACCACCACCAACTGCTCGACGCCACCAGGCTACCTTCAGGCAAATGGCCCACTCTGGTGGCCTAGGCTCTGTCCTTTTTTTGGGGGGTGGGGGGTCTGTCCTTACCCTGCAGTCACATCCACAGTACCTTCCACCCCTCCCCAGGCAGCTGGGGAGCCGCCCCAGGCTCTCCTGCCCGAGTCTACCCCATGAGGCAGGCAGTGGGGCCTCCTGTAGGTTAAGCCCCTCGTTCAAAAGGACGTGGGACACCTGGGCGGGGACTGGAGTTGGAACTCAGGTCTTTCCTGCATCCCAGGCCGGCTCTGCTGGAGGCCCGCCCGTCAGCCGCTGGCCTTGACCACGAACCTGAGAACCAGACACCAGCTCAGGCCACACCGCCATGCCTGTGACCGCCTCAGGGGAAGCTCGTGGCCTCCCCGGTCCAGCATCTCAGTCCGGACGCCACTCCTGACCGCGCAGGAGGCCGAGCCCCGGGAAGAGACTGCTCCCCAGTCGCCCAGGCTCAGCAGGGACACATCACAGCCTCAGCTCTCAGCGGGAGACTTAAATGCTGTCTACGTACCACCTGCCCCTAGGGAACTGCCTGCCCAGGGCACAGTGGCATGTAGGTACCACCTACCTGCCACCCCAGCCGCACCCTGCCAGCAGGCCACTCCACAGGCTCGGCTGGGAGACATCCCGAGCCCTGGACCCACCTCAGGTGGCTCACTCTCACCCCAGTGGCGTCACCTGGAGAGCGGTGAGCTCCTGAGGCTGACTTCATGGTGCGGCTGGGGCTCAGGTGTGGCGTGTTAGAGTCCCTGGTGCTTTTGATGACGCTGCAGAGGGACCGGTGCCTTCCAGAAACCACCAGGAGCCTCACCCAGGGGAGCCTCACAGCTGTGCTACAGGGTGGGCGCCAACCCCTTGCCCCAGGTGCCCATTAGAGAGACACTGCCCAGGAGAGAGGGCACAGACTTGGCTAGAATCCAGGATCAGCTACCCCCCACCCCCAAACACACACACACTCTAGTTACATCATTTAAGTTCAGATAGGTCCCTCTGTGCCTCAGTTTCCTTGTCTGCAAAATGGGGTAAGTTGCCTAGCACAGAGCAGCGCATTTGCTCTTAGTTTTCATTAGAACCTCCCTCGCCAGAGGACTAGCCTCAGCCAAAAGGTGCATTGGCGCTCTGCTGCCGAAACCTTTTAAGGCAGGCTTTTAAAGGCAGCCGGTTTGAGCTGGCCCAGCGTTGTGTCAGAGGCGGCAGGGAAACAGGCACGTTGGAGCTTGAATCCGGCACTGCTGGCTACCGGCTTGGGCAGGGCGCTTCCTCTCGGTGCCTCTGTCTTTCTCTGGGGCCGTGGGTGCCCAGCTCACAGGTGTGTTGTGAGACTTAAAGGAGGTCAGACATGCAGGACACCTGGCACCCGGCTTTCACAGACTCGGGAAACGCCAGCTGTCAGGGGGGAGGCCCCGGTGCTGTTAGCTGCCCCTCCCCCGACCCCTGCCCGGCTCCCCGGCCTATCTTTTCCTGGCGGCCGTCACCCTCACCAGCACATCCTGGATTCGCGCAGAAGCAACTGGGTGTGGCCCCCTCCTTGTCGGTTGTCGCTGGGACCATGTGGGGGATGTTCACCCAGGCCCTCGGGAGCTGCTGATGGTGAAGGACGTGCACTTGTGCGGGGCTGGCTCACCTGGTTCGCCCGAGAGACAGACTTTAGGGCCCGAGAGCCTCACCTTCTAGCCTGGCCTCCCAGCCTCTCTCCCGTTAGAGGGCTGAGGCTCGCTAATGGACGTTCGTCAGCGGGTGGGTGGGATCCTAGGACTTCAGCCTTCCTCCAAGGACCCCCGAGTCCTCTCTCCCACAAGCTCCTGCTCAGACCCCACCCCCTCCCTCACCAATGCCCTGGAGATAACCAAAGAGACATCTTCTTGATAAACCCCAACTCCCAGGGAGGAAGGAGCCACAGGGACCCCTGTAGCAGAGAAGACGTGGCCTGGGACTCGGAGGGTCGGACTATATGACCCTGGGGAAGACCTGGCCTCTTCGCCCCTCGGCCTCCAGCTTCCAGGAGTCTCTCTGAGAGCCAGACTCTCCCCCATCTCGGAGGAAGGGGACAGAGGGAAGGGGCGCCCGCTTCTAAGGCGCCACAGCCCACGGGGGCAGATACAGGAGCTGGTTCTCACCCTGCAGCATCTGGCTTAGCTTTTAGGGACCCACACTTGGCCCCTGGAGCTAAGACAGGAGAACCAGGGAAGATCGGAGAAAAGAGAAGGGATAAAACCCCCACTCTCCACTTAACCCGGGGGCAGACTCAAGGGGTGAGCTGGCACCAGCTTCCCTGCCCAGAGCCACCCCAACAGCCTGGCAGAGCCCCAGCTCCTCACCGCCGAGTTCCAAGCAGATCTCCACGCTCACCGCACACACTGCACGGACAGGCCTGCCCAGGGACAGGTGGACGATGCTGTGGTATGACATGGCCCAACCCTGCATGCCCAACGCCCTCACCACCACACCAACCGCAGCTGACCCCAAGCTCTCCGCTGCCCCCCTTTTAATAGGCGGGGCCTCTGCAGGTGCCCCTTGTTGAGGAGGCTCCACAGCTGCCCAGGTGGGACTCTGTTCTCCACTGAGGCGGCAGAGGCGCAGGTGGGGCCAGAGCCACGCCTCACCACGCATTGGGCAGCGTGCGCCTGCACACGTGAGGCCCGTGGGGGGCCGGGTGCTCGGGTCTCTGGCCTGCAGCTGGGAGCGGGAGGGACTCTGAGGGGGACTGGCCAACCTGGCCCCAGCGCTGGGGAACCCACTCAGCGGGAAGCTGTCGGGAGCAAGTGTCTGCAGGGGTGCGAGGGCGCTGGTCCGGGTGGCTGAGAGTGGTAGCCCCGCCAGGATCTGGGGCCTCGGTTCTAGGGGTGTGTTTCCTGGAAATCGACCAGGTGAGCCCTGCAAAGTGCCGGGTCCGTGGCTCTGGATGCTCTAGTGGCTGCAAAATGCCCAGGGAGGCTGGTTCAAGCGGTGGATCCAGGGCCCGGCAGGTCTGGGGTGTGGCCCCGGAGGCCATGTCCCACCCCAGGCCATGAAGCGGGGAGCTCCTTGTCCACACCGGGGGGCCAGGTCTCTGTAGAGCCCGGCACGTGTTGGGAGTTTGAACAGAGGCTCCCAAATTCCCCAGCTGCGCCCCATCTCCCCTGAGCTCACTGAGCAGAGAAGCGGGAACTCCTGCTCCAGCCCCGGCGCACCAGCTGACTTCACAAACAGTATTCAGCTGAGACCGGTTTGGCTCAGTGGATAGAGCATCGGCCTGCAGACTGAAAGGTCCCAGGTTCGATTCTGGTCAGGGGCATGTACCTTGCTTGCGGGCACATCTCTAGTGGGGGGTGTGCAAGAGGCAGCTGATCGATGTCTCTCTCTCATTGATGTTTCTGGCTTTCTATCCCTCTCCCTTCCTCTCTGTGAAAAATCAATAAAATATATTTAAAAAAACAAAAAACAGTATTCATTCGTGTGTGAGTGAGGGCTGTGGGGATTCTTCAAAAGTACCACGTTCCCCTGGTTCCCCGTTCAAAAGGGGGTGCTTACACAGTCTCCCTCCTTCGGTCTCTCCCACTCAGTCCCCTTCCTTGGGGGCAGAGCCTTTCCAAATAAATGTGGATGTAAACCTGCACACACGTGTGTATACCCTCCCTCCTTCTTTCACACAAATGGCGGGCTCTGCTACACAGTGTTCCTCACCTGGAATACAATCCACACGGAAAGTCTTCATAGCAGTGTGTACACATCATCCTCATCCTTGTGTGCGTTTTTTAAAATATATTTTATTGATTTTTTACAGAGAGGAAGGGAGAGAGAGAGTTAGAAACATCAATGAGAGAGAAACATCGATCAGCCACCTCCTGCACGCCCCCTACTGAGGATGTGCCCGCACCAACGTACATGCCCTTGACCTTTCAGGCCGCAGGCCAATCCTCTATCCACTGAGCCAAACCGGTTTCAGCCGAAGTGATTGCTATAAACCTTTATTGCAGCTTCCCACAGCAGAACTGAGTTTGCAATGCCAGGACCATCTTGGGATCTTCAGAGGGGACACAGGGGACAAGAAGCAAGCCACTGCCCGGAGAGGGGCCACCCGCTGGGGAGCCAATGTGTCCCCAAGAGCTCGGTCTAAGACCACACTGCAGGGGACCAGAGCCTCCGGCCAGGAGCTTCCCACGGGAGAGGACGCCCGGGGGGGAGGGGGCAGGCTCAGGGCACCATGTGCCACCACTTGAAGGCGAAGGGCTGCCGGCGCACGTTGGTGCCGCAGTGCACCTCGCCGTGGTGCAGGTGGTACGGCGCGAAGTCGTCGATGAAGGTGCAGTGGAGGCCCAGCGGCTCCAGCAGGGACCGCACCTTCTCCTCCAGGCAGCAGCGGCCGTGGACGATGGGCCCAAAGGGCTTGGGGATGCCCAGGTGCTTGCCCAGCACCAGCATGTTCACCTGCAGGACCGGGGGGCAGGGGGGTCCCAGGTCAGGGGTGATGGCATGCAGCCTGCATCACTAGCCCAGCGCCTCCTCCTTCTGACCTTCAGAAATAACAGCTCCCTTTCACTGATGAGGAAACTGAGGCCCACACGGTATAGTGGGCTACCTCAGACTACCAGCTAGTCTAGACTCCCACCCACGTCTGTCAAACTCTGGGACCCACCACCTTCTGGCCAACTCATTACTCAGCTCAAATGCCGCCCCTGTGTGAAAGCGCCTGCGAATCCCCACACTCCTCCTGGCTGCTCCCATAGCTCCAAGCACAGTGCCTGGCACACAGTAGGCCCTTAATAAGTGTCTGTTGAATGGATGAATGCGACGACCTTTTCTGTAGCACGTTCTGTCTACGATCACTTATGCAAATGGCTGTTTCCTCCATTATATTGGGAGGTGGCCTAGTGACATGGAAAGACTGGGATTTGGGTTTGGATCTCAGCTCTACTAACTCAGGAACTGTGTGACCTCGGCCAGTCCCTTCCCCTATCTGAGCCTCAGCAGCACAAGGAGCCCTACACTGTTGCCATTGCTATGACAGTTAGATAAGGACACGTGTGCTGGCACACAGTAGGTGCACTCAGTCTCCAGGGCTCAGGAATCACTGAAGAGGCATCTTATTGTCCGAGCTCAGACACAGCCCACACCGAGTGCCCACACCCTCAGTTTCTCTGCCTGTCCCCGCCCTCGCCCGCCTCCCGCTGGCCATGAGAGCCTCCCCCCAGGGGTCTCAGGCAGTCAGGCCCAGAGTCAGCCCCCACACAGCACCTGAGACCCTCCTCCCCTACCCCCCCACCCCCCCAGCATCTGAGACCCTCTTTCTGGCCCCGCAGGTGGCATCAGCCTTCTCTCTGGAGCTGGCAAACCTGGCTGGGCCCCAGGGAGAGAAGCCAATGCCTTGGGCCAAGGACTTCTGTTCCGGGGTGAGACGGGGTGCCCCGCTGCCTGGTTTTGGCCACGGAGCCTTTATTCTAAACGAAACCTCTGGCAGAACTTCAGTGCATGAAACAAGAAATCTTAACCACTGGATGTGAGGCCCGGCCGTGGAACCCTCGAGTCCTGGGGAACCCAGTTTGAAGACCACAGTGCTTCTTTCTCCACTGTAACCCCGGTTCCCGCAGGAGGCGGTGGCTGAGGGGCCCCAGGAGAAGAGGGTGAAGTTACCTCGAAGAGGCAGAGGAACAGGATGGGGGAGTGGTAAAAACACAGCCGGCCACGGAAGATGGGGCTCGGGTCACAGCTAAAAGTTCTCACCAGAAGGTGGGAGCCCTCAAGTCCACCTATCAGACGGGTGAGTGCCGCCCCGCCCCCCCGCCAATGCCCCTCCTCAGAGAGGCCTTCCCAGCCACCCAGTCCGAACATGCACCCCGCCTTTACTTCCTTCACGGCGCTGAACCTGACCTGGGAGCATTGTGTTTGCTGCGTGTGACCCCAGCCCACTCCTACCTCATCCCCTTTTCCCCCCAGGGAGGCCTGTCTGGGCAGTGCAGCGTAATGGTTAGAGTGTGGACTCTGCAGAGGACCCTGGCTGAGTCCCGCCTCTCGCCAGCTGTGTGTCTTGTGCCGGAGACCCCCCCGCCCTGTGCCTCCTCTGTCAGTGGGGTGACCATCCTCTCTGACTCCCAGGGTGCCGCTGAGATGCCCACGGGGCGCTGGAAGCCGATGCGCCAGGGAAACCCTGACAGGAGGAGACAGCCAAGCCCCGTGGGCCGCGCCCAGAGCCCAGCTGGCCCGCCTCCCTCACGGCCACCGGCCAAGGCAGGCGCCGAAGGCCACGTCCTCACCATGTTGGGGAAAAGGGCCTCGGCCTTGGGGGTCCCCGTGAAGTCCGTGCGGAGCTTGAAGAGCTGCGGGATGTCCACGATGTCCCGCTCCCGCAGGCCCAGCTCCCGCTTCAGCACCTCCCGGTTCCAGTCGATGCAGCTCTGGGGGAGGGGGAGGGAGGATGGTGGGCGTGGCCGGGGGGAGGAGGGGCACAGAGGCCTCCTCTTTGTCCCTCTGTCCGTTTTCCAGCCACTGTCCCTGCAGCACCTGCCCGGCTCCTGCCTGTGTCCCCCCGTTTCTGAGCCGTGCACCTATCTCCCTGACTTTCTCTCTCCATCATCACCTTCTGTGTGTGCCTGCCTGCTCTCCGTCTTCCTACAGCTGTCCCAGCCCAGGCCATCACCCCTGAGCCAGGCTACAGCCCCGGAGGCTCCGCCTTGGGGGAAGGGGGCTAGGGTAGGGTGTCAGCTCTGACCTCAGGGAAGAGGCTGGGGATGTGGGGTGTCAGTCTGACCTCAGGGAAGGGGGTGGGG
>PVJN01056705.1:0-12687 GCA_004026805.1 Lasiurus borealis | reverse complement strand
TCCTCATCCATAGGTGTATGATTTTTGTCCTGTCTCTCCCCTTTCGCCCTGAGAATTGTCAGTCCACTCCCTTTCTATGCCCCTGATTCTGTTATGTTCACCAGTTTATTCAGTTCATCAGATTCAATTCACTTGATTTTTAGATTCACTTGTTGATAGATATTTATTTGTTGTTCATAATTTTTACCTTTACTGTTTTATTCTTCCTCTTCTTAAAGAATACCTTTCAGCACTTCCTATAATACTGTTTTGATGGTGATGAACTCCTATAGCTTTTTCTTATCTATGAGCCTCTTTATCCGCTCTTCAATTCTGAATGACAGCTTTGCTGGGTCGAGTGATCTTGGTTGTAGGTTCTTCCTATTCATCACTTTGAATATTTCTTGCCACTCCTGCCTGGCCTGCATAGTTTCTGTTAAGAAATCAGCTGACAATCTTATAGGTGCTCCCTTGTAGGTAATTAACTATTTTTTCTTGCTGCTTTTAATATTCTCTCTTGGTCTTTTGCTCTTGGCATTTTAATTATGATGTGACTTGGTGTGGTCCTCTTTGGATTCCTTTTGTTTGGGGTTCTGTGTGCTTTCTGGACTTGTAAGTCCATTTCTTTTGTAACGGAGCGAGTCCCTACAAGACAGACCACAAAGACCAACCGAATTCAAACATGCCTAAGTTTATTAACGACTTGAATCTGGGACTGCAATCTGGGCTCACCTAACCTTTTCCCTATTGGAGTGCCTGAGTTAGGGCAACCAGCTCGGCCTTTTGGGCAGAGGTCCCATGTCCTAGGGCTTGCGCCCAGATGACAGTGTCTAGGGTGACTACGGCAGACAAGTACTGTGGGTGCAGGTGGGTAGCATCATCACTGCACCCTCCAAGCAAGAAGGTCCCTGAGTAGCTGGCTTCCCTGGCCCACGGCTGGGATGGCCCCTCCTATATCGCCACCACAGTCCCATAGCTCAGCTTCACATGCTGTCCTTTATCACTTCCAGAACCTGGTTTGTGATGTGCGATTAACAGACACTGAGTATCACAAAACAGGAATACCGCATCTCGATTTAAGCAGGGCCTTTGGCACCGATCCCGCATCGTACAACCCCGTAGTAGGAGGAACCTGTGGCCAGCAAGTGGTTCCTGACGCTGGCTCGGAGGTCCCAGTATCGAACATAGATGTCATAGCCACAGGACAGAAGCGTGAAAGAGGACATGAGGTCCAGCACCCCAGCCCCTGGGGGAAAGTCACTGCCCAGGCGCATCATCAGCTGCCCACTGTTGAGGTCCCAGATTCTCAGACAAGTACTGAGCCCACAACAAGCCGTCCCAGTCACAAAAGAATGGGCTCATGGCAATGGCCCAGACTCGGTCTTCAGTCTGGATGGTGTGTAAGCACTGGCCAAGCCGGCCTGAGGCCAAAGACAATACCTTGGCCCTTCCCTGGAGCCTCTCATGATGACGCCCTCTTTGCAATGCACCAGTTGCTGACAATCGTCCCAGGTGGGTTGATGGGTACTTGCGGCACAGCAAACCCAGCTCACCACAATTAGCCAACATCACTCATTCACTGGCCCGGCCCAGGGCAGCCTCTCCTTGGCCCACAGACTTAATGTTCCAAAAGTTCTCACATACAGTATCACATGTTGGCTCCTCTGGTCGCACATACAGTATCACATGTTGGCTCCTCTGGCCGCACATACAGTATCACATGTTGGCTCCTCTGGTCGCACATACAATATCACATGTTGGCTCCTCTGGTAGAACTTACTTCTCCGGACGAAGAGAGCGAGCATACTTCCAGGTCTCCCCGTTTTCCCTGGGCATGTCGGCGGTGCATCACATTAGGGATTGCCACGCAGGGTTTAAAGATGATATCATGTCAGGTGGGGCCTGGCTGCAGGGCTGCCAGGGGCTCGAATGGTAAGAGCACCGACAAAGGGGCAGTCCCTCTTCTTATACCCATTCTGCCTTCCCCTCTTGGTTCATAGATGCTCACTCGGCAATCTCAGGCAGCAAGGGACCAGCTAACCCAGAAGATTCCTAGTAAGGCTGATTGACCTAGTTAGCCTAACAAACTCAGGTCAGGTGTTGTGGTCTGGCCGAAGATAATAGGCTCAAGATAGCAGTTGATCAGAGGCAGGTTCACACTTTTAACCCTGATTCTGAACCTTCCCCTCCCCCTTCTTTAATAGTTTGCAGGCCTGGCTTTAGGGGAGGAAGTGTCAAGCCTAGCCACGAGGGGATTCCTCAGTAGTTCCCAATTTCAATCACTACACTTTCACCAGATGTGGGAAGTTTTCAGTCATTATTTCTTCAGATAGTTTTTCAGTATCTTTCTCTCTCTCTTCTTCTGGCACCCCCACAATTCTGATGCTGGTACGCTTGAAGTTGTCTCAGGCTCCTTACACTATCTTCACATTTTTCATTCCTGTTTCTTTTGGCTTTTGTAGGGGAGAGTTTTGCTTTTTTGTAGAGGTGGCTGGGGACTGAGAAGTAAAAGACAGAGACAAGACACAGAGACAGAAAGAAAAGTTGGGGCCGGGTGGACCTCTGCCCTCTCCTCATGGAGAGACAGGGACCCAGAGTCGATGCAACGTGTTTATTTCACACCCCCACGTGCCAGGAAGTTTCACCAAAAGGTCAAGACCAAGGAGATGATTTGCATTCTGGAGTCGGCCCTGAGCATGGCTGGTGGTCGGCTCCTCTTGCGTCTCACTAACTTTATCCATCTTTTCTAGGAAATTCTTGAAAAACCTTATAACCATGGTTTCAAACTCTATATCCAGTCATTTGTTTTCCTCCATTTCTTTCGTTTGTGATCTGTTCTTTTGTGTCCACATATTTCACTGCTTCTCTGAGTTGGTAGAGTAGTTTTGTGTCCTATAGCGCCCAGTATCTCTGCCTCCCCAGTTACCTAAGGTGGACACTCTTGGTGTGCACCTTTGTGGGCTGTGTGTACAGCCTTGTTGGAGTTAAGTCTTGATTGTTGTTGGTATCACTGGGGGAACTGACCTCCAAGCCGATTGGTTGTGAGGATCAGCTGTGTCTGTGCATGTCGGTTGCCTCCAGACCTCTGCCTTCCCAGTTTCCCAGAATTTCCACGTGCTCTAGGGACCAGTATGAGTCTGGATCCCCAGGGTCTTGCCCAAAACATGGGTTCAGTGCAGTTGGAACTGGATTTCAGTGCTGTTGTGAGATTCTGTTTTCCTCCCACTAGAAGAAGCCAGCAGCACAATCAGCAGTCAATTAACTCTGTGTGCACTTTCATGTGCATTTTCACACACACTTTTGTACACCCCCTGACTTCTGTCTATTGGGGATCTCCTAAGTTTCCCTGCACTCCTGCCTTTTCACAACAGTCCAGACTCCCCCATATGAGTGTCGCCTGGAACTGGGGTTCAGTGCACTTGGAATTTTCTGTCTCCCTCCCTCCAAAGGAAGCTAGCCAGACTCTCCTCCACGAGCGTATCTCCGTACCTCAGGTTTTTACAGCTCCTCTGAGTCTCCGTGAGCCCCTCTATTTATTCTAGTTTTAGAATTCTCACACAGCCAGCCTTCCTGTGGTTCTCGATGGTGTCCATTCTATCTTTTAGTTGTAATTTTGAAATTGTTGTGCAAAGCAGCAGCTTAGGTGTTCACCTATGCCGCCATCTTGGTTTCTCCTCTGTGCATAGTTTTAATCATTTGAGAATTATCCATGTTTTACACCCAGCTAATCCAGCTTACAACAATCCGCTCCTTACCTTAATCTGTGGTGCACACACTATTTGTAATGACCTCCTCACCTCTTGCCCCTGTACTCAGTCACACCACGTGGGCGCCAGATGTAACTATTTTCTCTCTCTCTCCCATGTCCATCACAGCTAGAAAGCCGGTCCGATTGCTGAGTAGAGGGGCTGGGGATTGAGAAGTAAAAGACAGAGACAAGACACAGAGACAGAAAGAAAAGCTGGGGCCGGGTGGACCACTGCCTTCTTCTGATGGAGAGACAGGGACCCAGAGCTGATGCATCAGGTTTATTTCACACCCCCACATGCCAGAAAGTTTCACCAAAAGGTCAAGACCAAGGAGATGATTTACATTCTAGATTCGGCCCTGAGCATGCCTGGTGCTCGGCCGGATTGAGATATCAAAACCCACTTCCCCACACTGTCGGCTGAAAAGAAGGTCAGGCTGACAACACTCTCGCCATTTTGGCAAGGTGTGTTCCCAGGGCATGGCTTGGCTGACGCTACTGGGTTCAGCTGACATTGATTAAAGAATGCCCATGTGCCTTCCCAGGGGGCCCTCTCCATCTCCCCGATTTTTCATTTTTAATTGCAGCTCATGGACATCTAATTGGAGCCTTCAGACCTGAGGTCACAGGAGCTCGCTGATGACTGAAAAAAAGCAGGCTAAGATTAGTGGTACACAAAGGAATCCAATTAGGTATCAGGTGGTGTTTTTTAACATATTCCATGGGTTAAGTTCTGTTAAACCCTCCAGCGGTTCTTTTGCCTGTTTTGCCGGAGAGATAATCTCACCACGGCTGTGTGAATGGCTTGCACATGTCTGTGTGGCCGCACCAGGTCTATACTGATATGATGATGATGCCATGTTCCCTGTTGGTGCATCTTAATTTTACTGCAGTCCCGCAGAGAACTTTATAGGGGCTGAAGCCCCACACATACATGGGAAAGCAGCATGGCCTTGCAGCTGCTGTCTCATCCTGATACTTTCTCGTTGATTACCTCGTCCTCACACTCCAGCTTTCCAAGCATTCAGCTGTGTTCTACCCTTTGGCCTCCATCTTCTTGAGCGTGCAATGCGGTGGAGGTGTTCTGAGCCAACTCCTGGACAGACTTGGTGCTCTGGACGCTGTGGATCCAGGCAGGAGAGGCAGCCACGGCAGAGGCAGTAACAGTAACGAGGGGAGCCATACCAGACATAATGAGTCCCTGACCCGCTTTTCCCGGGACAGCGGTGGTGTGATTCCTGCAGTGCCCGGGGCCCGCGTCAGGAGACCGTGTCCCTGTGAGGCCGGGAGGAAGCGTCGTAAAGGAGGCGCTTTAAAACGCATCCGTCTTCATCCAGGTCCCTGCCTGCAGACACGGCTGGTGCGGCCACAGGGACCTCGTCGGACAGCGTGGGGGGTGTCCAGGCTGGTGATGTGCACATTTCCAGTTACCAGTACAGATGGTGGGCTGGACCCAGGCTCTTAGGCCAGAGCCCGCTCCTGGAGTATTAGCTGAGAAAGAGCCAGGGACATTAAGGAAGTCCAGAGCAGCAGCTCAACGCCACAGATCTCCCCGTAAATGTCCTGTCTCCGTGGTGAGGGCATGACCCACAAACCTTCCTGGTAACCTAGGCTCGGGATGGGGATACAGTGGTACCTTGAGATACGAGTTTAATTCGTTCTGAAATCTTGAGGTGTGGGAAACTATTAGACACTTTTTAGCGGCAAACGGATGGGTCGTGTGCAGCCGGCGGATCCGCATGATTGCTCTTATCTCAACTGTTACTCGTATTTCAAAGCAAAAATCTCGTATGTTAGGGCACTCGTATCTCAAGGTACCACTGTATTGAACATCAGGCCTATGGGACCCATCAGATACATACAACTCCGAGCAGGAAATATGACGTCTCACTGGCACAGGGTTGGCGCGATCTGGCCATGGGGGAAATGCTCCCGGCTCGGTCGTGGGGCGATGAGGGCAGGAGGGGAGCGGGGATGCTTCTCGGACAGCCATCGGGGGGACTGGGGAAATCCGGGTTTAGTAACGGTCTGCACCTGTCTCCCCATATCCCAGCGGCTTTCCGTGTTAGCAGTGTCTGCGCCTCCATAGGACAAACCTCCCAGAGTCCCCCTTTCTGATACACAAATAGGGGCTCCACATTAGAGCCATTATCACTATAATCACCGTGGGAAGAGGAGTTCCAGGCTCCTCGGCGCCCCCGGCCGTATCAGCGTTGTCAGTAAACATTGGCACCTGCTCTCCGGTCCCGGGGGCTGGACTGAACATGGGGGTCGGGAACGTAAGTCCGGTCAGTTCCGGGTGCAGCCATGCTTACCGGGCAGCTGACGGGCGCCACCATCGCCAGGACAGGGTTGGAGGCACTACCTGAACCACCATTCTCTCCCCGCTGGTGGGCAGCGGCGGTCGGCTGCTTCTGCTGATCCCCTATTGGCACCCCAGCCCCTGGCGTGCCCGACAGTTTTCTTCTCCTTCCGCTTTGGTGTCTTTGGGGCGATTCTCCGTCCTCCTGAGTGAAGGGCAGGGAGCGTCTCTGGGTCACCGTGGGGAAGTACGCCACGTGCTGGCACCCACCATGGCTGGCGGCTCATTCCGCAAAGAGACAAACACACCCTCTTCCCCGCATCATTCCTGAATCGGACAAATCTCTGGTCTGGTCTGTGCGTCCGCCCACCCAATCACTTGATGGCAGAGGCTACGGTGCGGGAGGCCCGAGGCCTTGGGGCCGCCGTCCATCACTGTTCAATCATTTTAATGGACAGAGAGCACGACTGGGTTTGTGCTGAGGTGACCCCTCTCGTCCGTCTCCCCCTTTCTGTCTTAGTGATTGCATTTCCAGAGTACGATCACCTCCAATGATTCTCTCCCATCATTGATGTTTCCATCTCTCTCTTCTTCTCCCTTCCTCTCTGAAATCATTAAAGAAATATATATTAATTTTTTTAAAAAAACTTCAAATGGCTCTTTCCACTATTGAGTGTCATCCATTGTGCCAGATGTGATCAGGTTTAAGTCCTTGTAGATTTACCCCTAAAGTTCAGTTCTAAGTCCTCAGCGATTGACCCCTAAACTTGGCTCAGGGAGCTGGATAACACGCCGCGGACATGGCTTCCAGTAGAACATGGAAATTGTCATCTCAGATAACGCTGTGAAGGCTGAAGAAGGTCCTCTGAGTCAGTGTGCCAATTGCCAGCTGTTTCAGTAGTTTGGGCTCCACTCACCACCTAAGCCTCTCACTATAGACTGACGGGCTCCGTACAAACCTGTTCAGGCATAAAGAAGAGCCTGTGTTTCTGTTGAAACGTGAAGGGTTTGAAGGGCCTTTGCTCCCTGATGCAGAAGATCCAGCCCTTCCAGAACCGGATCCCTCTGTAACAACGGTTGATGCCCGAGGTAATTTTAATTTTTGCACAGAAATGTGACTGCTTTGGATTCATTGCTTGTTGAGCAATTTTACTACGAGATGAGAAATTATAACAAAATTTTTTGTTAATATTTTAGAAACAGGGTTTTGTTGTGTTTTTGTCCAGTGCAATTAAGTTTTTATGAATATTCACCTATTTCAATGAGCCAATTTAAGTGGGTCTGAAAAAAGGTTCATTTATTTATTAACTTTATTTGTCCTAGGTTATGGAAGGTAAATGACATTAAGTTTCTGTAATGAGTCTTTAACTTCACATAAGATTTATCAGGGAGGCAAAAACACACATTATTTACTTGAAGAAACGAAATACATAGACTTTTAATTAGTTCTTAAAATGTTTGAAAGAAATCTCTTTTATTTCCTTGCAGAATAATTTTCAGGCTAAGAGAGAGCTTCACCTAACAATCTTTGTCTTTCTTTATTTACATCAATAATAAGTACTGGGTCATACGTCTGAGTAGCCATATCACAAGCACTTTTACGTTAAAAGTTGACTACTAATTTACAGTGAGATTTAATATCTTAGTTTCACACTGTCAATATCAGGTAAAGAGATTTCAAAATTTTAAAATTCTCCTTTTTATGAAGCTAGAATTTTAGTTTTAAAGAGTATCTCCTGGGGCTTATTTGCATACAAAGGGGATTATGAGATGTCTCAGTACCTTTCTTAGAAGACTTAATCAAATTGCTTACAAAGTCATTATTCAAAGGAAGGGGTTGGCCTTTGCTGTTTCAAGAAGGCGGCCCCAATGGGAGTGGCAAGTCATGTGGCCAACATGGTGGCTTCTAGTCTGTTCTTAGATTTTATTTATTTATTTAATATATTTTATTGATTTTTTTTCAGAGAGGAAGGGAGAGGGATGCAGTTAAAAACATCAATGAGAGAAACATTGATCAGCTGCCTCCTGCACCCCCTCCCCACCACTGGGGATGTGCCCGCAACCAAGGTACGTGCCCTTGACCCGAATTGAACCTGGCACTTTCAGTCCGCAGGCCGATGGTCTATCCATTGAGCCAAACCGGTTTCAGCTGTTCTTAGATTTTACTTGGATTCAATTACTTATAAAAACACTGGCTTCTTGTGGAACTTAATTTCTAGGAGACCTTGGTTATATTTTAAAAAGCTAATTTATAAAGTAATTTAAGTAGGTATTTTTATTTAAAAGGCAAAGCAAGCAAGTTTAGTAAACATCTCAAGTAAACGTCACAAAGCACAAACGCTGCCCCACAATCACCTCATTTAAAATGCAGGCGGCTCTGGGCTCTTAGTTACTTCAAATTCTGTCTTAACATTTTGCTATTGGAGTTTAAGAAATATATATTGCTCTACTTAAAGACCAAGATCTTCATAACATTTAATATATGCATATAAGTAAAATACAATTATCTATTTTTCTTTGCTAAAGCTTTCCATGTGATTTCAAGTACCAATCGCTTTAATTAAAAAATATCTCTTTTAAGAAAGAACAGATTTTGAAAACATTTGTGGGCCCATGAAATGTCCAAAAGTTATTCTCCTTATATATATGGTTTAAAGATGATATACTTAAATTATCTTAAAGAATATCAATTACATCTAAACTGGTTCACAGAATTAATCCTCTTTTTTAATTAGACCAATAAGTAACATTAAATTCTTAGTTATCAGAGAAAACACAAAAATTATTTCCTCAAAAAAATAAAAAAATTGCTATACTCTAGGCATTTAGTTATCACAGTTCTATAATTTCTCCCAATTCAGTCTAAACCTTAAATTTTCAGAGCTTCTAAATTAGGTAGTAAATTAAATACTTAGCATTCCTCAAATCAGTAATACTTTTACATTTTTATTATTTTTTTAAATTTAATAAATATTTATTGTTCAGATTATTACATTTGTTTCTCTTTTTTCCCCCCATAGCTCCCCTCCACCCGGCTCCCACCCATCTCTCTACCCTTACCTCCCCCCATTGTCCTCATCCATAGGTGTATGATTTTTGTCCTGTCTCTCCCTGCACCCCCCTCACCCCTTTCCCCCTGAGAATTACCAGTCTACTCCATTTCTGTGCTCCTGATTCTATTACATTCACCAGTTTATTACATTCTTCAGAATTTCTATTGATTTGATTTTTAAATTCACTTGGTGATAGACGTGTATTTATTGTTCATAATTTTTACCTTTACCATTTTCTTCTTCCTCTTCTTAAAGAATACCTTTCAGCACTTCATATAATACTGGTATAGAGTTGATGAACTCCTTTAGCTTTTTCTTATCTGTGAAGCTCTTTATCTGCCCTTCAATTCTGAATGATAGCTTTGCTGGGTAGAGTGATCTTGTTTGTAGGTTCTTGCTATTCATCACATTGAATATTTCTTGCCACTCCCGTCTGGCCTGCATAGTTTCTGTTGAGAAATCAGATGAAAATCGTATGGGTGCTCCCTTGTAGGTAATTAACTGTTTTTCTCTTGTGGCTTTTAATATTCTTTCTCTGTCTTTTCCTCTTGGTATTTTAATTATGATGTGTCTTGGTGTGGCCCTCTTTGGATTCCTTTTTTTCAAGGTTCTGTGTGTTTCTTGGACTTGTAAGTCTATTTCTTTCTCCAGATGTGGGAAGTTTTCAGTCATTATTTCTTCATATAGGTTTTCAGTATTTTGCTCTCTCTCTTCTTTTGGCATTCCCATAATTATGATGTTGGTTCGCTTGAAGTTGTCCCAGTGACTCCTTACACTATCTTAACATTTTTGGATTCTTTTTTCTTTCTGCTTTTCCAGGTGAGTGTTTTCTGCTTCTTTATATTTCAAATTTGTTACTTGAATATTGCCTTCCTCTAGTCGGCTATTAGTTCTCTGTATAATATTTTTATTTCAGTCAGTGTATGTTTAACTTCTAGTTGATTCTTTTTCATCATCCTATTGGGTCTCGCTAAATTTATTGCCCTTTTCCAGGAAATCCTTGAAGAACCTTATAACCGTGATTTTGATCTCTATTTCCAGTCATTTGTTTTCCTCCATTTCTTTCATTTCTTATCTGTTCCTGTGTCTCCGAATTTTCACTATACCGGGAGAACTTCTGTGCTTTATTTAGTCAGCCTTATGATGCAAGACTTTCAAAACTGCAAAAGCCTCTCTGTTGAGCTTGGATGGGGTGGAATCTCAGCAATTAGCCTGGCTTCCAGTCAGCCTCACCCTACATGGCCCTTGGGTCTCAAGTGTCTCTCGGTAATTGCTGCAGCCCTTTCTAGGTGCATGCACATGCGTGCCTCTAGACACTGCATTTATGGCTCCCCTGCTCTCTGGGACCCATATGGATCTGGGTCCCCGGGGTCTCGCCCAAAACTGGGGTACAGTGCCATTAGAATTGGCGCTGTTGGGGGGCTCTGTCTCCCGCCCACCAGAGAGAGCCAGCAGCACTATCAGCAGTCCGTCCTCTCTGCCCACATTGGTGTGCACAACCCAGACTTCTGCCCTTTCTCGGCTCCCTAAATTTCCATGCACTCTTCCCTTTTCACAGTCCAGACTCCCCCCGTATGAGTCTCACCTGGAGCTGGGGTTCAATGCAGTAAGATAAGGGGTTCAGTGCTGTTGGGAGTCTGACTCCCTCCCGCCAGAGGAAGCCAACCAGGCACACTGCTGCCCGCTCTCTCCACACTTGCATCTCTGTACCTCAGCTTTTTGCAGCTCCTCTGAGTCTCCGTGAGCCCCTCTCTTTCCTTCTAGTTGTAGAATTTCCACTAGCCAGCTTTCCTGTGGTTCTGGATGCTGTCCGTTCTGTCTTTTAGTTGTAATTTTGAAATAGTTGTGCAAGGCAGCAGTTTAGGTGTTCAACTATGCCGCTATCTTGGTTCCTCCTAGTTTTACATTTTTAAAATATATATATTTTATTGATTTCTTACAGAGAGGAAGAGAGAGGGATAGAGAGCTGGAAACATTGATGAGAGAGAGACATCGATCAGCTGCCTCCTGCACGCCGCCCACTGGGCGCGTGCCCGCAACCAGGATACATGCCCTTGTCCGGAATTGAACCTGGGACCTTCCAGTCCGCAGGCCAACGCTCTACCCACTGAGCCAAACCGGTTCGGGCATAGTTTTACATCAGAGGTAGAACTCAGATCAACGTTTCAGTATGCTATCATTTCAATATATTCAGATACAGTGGTACCTGGAGATACAAGTGCCCTAACATATGAGATTTTTGAGATACAAGCCGTCCAGCGAGCGATTTTTGCTTTGAAATATGAGCAACAGTTGATATAGGAGTAATCACGTGGATCGGCTGGCTGCACAAGACCCACCAGTTTACCACGACTGGAGCATCTCATAGTTTCCCATGCCTCAAGGTTACGGAATGAATTAAACTCGGATCTCGAGGTACCACTGTATATGTTTTTATCCTTTGATTCCACAAACTTCTAAGTTTTTAAGTTTCTCAGCCAAAAGGCCTGGCTCAGAAGCTTGACTTTTCTTTTTCTCCAGGTCAAATCCGCCATCTTTAAGCGTGGCAAGATGAGACCTTTTAAAGTGGCTTTCTCAGCGAGCGGGCGTCCATAATGGATCACCACGTGTCTCCCTTCCCCCACCTCCTTTTAGCTCTGGGGAAGTTCAGTGATGGTCTGGCGTCTACTGTCTTTATTATCATTATTATTTCAATTTATATTTGTTTTTATTTTTTAAGGAAAGAAAAAGATTTTTTTTAAGATAAAGAATCATTGGCACTTGCTGAGAAATTCCTTTAATCCTTTTTCCTTGGTTCAGCCTCATACAAGTGGTCTGAGCCTCCAACAAAATGAAATATGAAGTCGCTTTCGGCCGAGCGCCTGCAGCCACCATAAAGGCTGGGCAGCCGTGAGCAAAACCTTTCTTATCCCGCTCACAGGGATGCGTGTCCCGCTCCCCATCAAACTCCAGCTCCTGCTCATCATGACGAGGTAAACCTTGTTCAGGGGGCTTTCGACTGGGGTAGCAGGAGCGACACGTGGAGGCGGAGGAGGGGCCGAGGGGGAGGTGGTGTCCTTAGAGATTCGCAGCCTCCAATGGAGGCTCTCAGGCCGTGGCCACCTCCCGCTTAGACATTCTCAAACGCTCCTGCGCTGGATCCAGCCACCACGGATGGAAGGAGGGAGAGGAATCTCCTCTGCACCTTCTGCCGAGTATCGGTCACCCAACTACTTCCCGACCTTTCCCACATTTCATCAACACGTAAGAAATCAGCAAACTGACTACACTTCACAGAGCATCCTTGAGCTTTGTGCATAGTTTTATTTTTTTATTTTAATAAATCTTTATTGTTCAGATTATTACAATTGTTCCCCCCCATAGCTCCCCTCCACCCGGCTCCAACCCCTCCCTCTGCCCTTACTTCCTCCCCATTGTCCTCACCCATAGGTGTATGATTTTTGTCCAGTCTCTCCCTGCATCTCCCTCATCCCTTTCCCCATGAGAATTGTCAGTCCACTCCCTTTCTGTGCCCCTGATTCTATTATATTCACCAGTTTATTCTGTTCATCAGATTTTCAATTCACTTGATTTTCAGATTCACTTGTTGATAGATATGTATTTGT
>PVJN01056704.1:0-12687 GCA_004026805.1 Lasiurus borealis | reverse complement strand
GTTTTGTCTTAAAAAGTATTCAAGAGTGAAAATTGGTCTTTAGAGTTTATCTGTTCTAACCATGGCTTCACAGAGTGAAAATATTAAGAGCCAAAGATGCTCCTGGTACCTGGCCAGCATGTGCCACTAATTAATGAAACTGGTTGGGGGGGGGGGAGGGGTCCTCTCCTCAGGTAGTTATTTCCAGAATCCTTTGTTTAAGAAAGATAAGGGTATAAATAAAAAGGAGGTTGTGGGTGAAACCGGTTTGGCTCAGTGGATAGAGCGTCGGCCTGCAGACTGAGGGGTCCTGGGTTCAATTCTGGGCACGTACCTTGGTTGTGGGTTCTGGGCACATCTGGGGGTGGGGGTGTGCAGGAGGCAGTTGATCTATGTTTCTAACTCTCTATCTCTCTCCTTTTCTCTCTGTAAAAAATCAATAAAAATTTTTTTTTAAAAAAAGGAGGTTGTGGTAGAAATGTTTGGAAGAAAAAAATGATGAAGAGGGCCAATGGCAGAAGAGGTAGCCCCAGAAATGACAATCTGGGAGGCCTATCTCCATTTCCCGAAAGTCTTTACTGGACTCCAAAACAGCTATTAGAGGCTAATGTTTTCACAGAGACTTTGCTGTGTGTGTTTAAGCCAGTCCAGGAGAATAGATTCTTCTCTCTTGGGGAGAGGAAATGTGTTTCCAGAAGGGAAGCAGCTCTCATCGAAAGCACTAGTGAATCTGGTGACAACACGGACACGCGCTTTGTGAGAGCCTGGAAACTGTCAGGCGGTGGAGTTGGAATGGGGGGCAACTAGAACGCCGGGTTCCCAAGGCGATGGCATCCAGCGGGCAACCTCCCTGGGCCAGAGAGGTTCTGGCCCTGCTAGGGGACTAGCTACGATTCCCAGGGGATGGCAGAGGGAGGGAGATTGAGAAAATGGGGGAGAAAAGAACTGGACAGGAGAGCGATTGAGAGGTCACCACAACCAGCTTCTGGACTCCTATAGGAAAACCGAGTCCACCCGCAGGCAGCCTGTGGGTCCCCTATGGGAGCTGAGTGTGCCTCTGAGTTTGATAGGGAACCACCAAAGTGGCTCTAGATTTTTGCATAAATTCAAGCTTAAATATATATATTGGTGTAGGTCTCAGTGGGCTCTGAGGCCAAAGGCACCTTGGCCAATACAAAGGGGTCTCAGAAGCCATCAGCTGTCTTTCCTTACCCCTCAGAAACAGAACCGGACAAAATTAAACATCAGCCGCGGACACTAAACAACAGCCCCCACAAGCCAGCCCTCCATGGCTGGGGAGCAGCAGTGCTCTGGCCTCAGCGCTCAGGTTCGAAATGCGAATAAACGGAGCCAGATCTTGGATTACACCCCCGGGACAGCATTTTAATGTAAATGTAAAATATGCTTGTAATAATCACTTGTGGGCCCTGAAGCGCCACTAGAATCTCTGTTTAATTATGGGGGCATGAGAGGAGCATTACCAGCTAATTAAATCCAATCCTATTTGTAATTCTCCCTCTGCTGCTGCCGACTTTAAAATGCGAAATTGCTTTTTAAACGTGCCCACATATGAATTTTTAAAACACATGTGAAAACTAAAGGAGAAACAAGGGAGCCGGGGCCGGGGAAGAGAGAAGGGAGGAAGGAGAGAGACGTGGGCTGCTGGGCCCGGTTCCAAGGAGGTCGGGATGAACCTCCGGGCTGGGCCTCGGGCTCCATCCCCGCGGGCCCGGAGCGCTGAGTTGGGCCTGGGATAAAGAAGCCACTTTCTCTTCAGAGGTTTCGACTTCCCCTTTCCTCCCAGCGGAATCTCAGCTCCCGGACGCCGCCCAGACAAGAGTCCTTGGGCGCGGAAAGGCCCTGCGCCCCGCGCGCTCCGCGTCCCTCGGGGCCGAGGCGGGGGATCCGGTGGGCCCGCGGGCGGGCGCGGGGAGGAAGTGAGCTCACTGGGGGAGGCCGGCAGGGAAGGCGAGGAGGCCCGGACGCGCGCAGAGCCCGGGGAAGGCGGCCTGCGCCCCCAGAGTGAGCGAGGGCCCGGAGGAGAAGTTGGCGCAGTGCGGGGCTGCGAGCGTGCTCTGCAGCTCCAGCCGCGCTTCTGTCCTTCGCGCTTCCAGAGAGGAGGAGCGCGGGGCAGAATTCTCCAGGGCCAGGCCTGGCGAGGGTTTTCTTCAGGCGAACGCGGCCCCCAGGTCCCTGTCCTTTCTCCCACCCTTCCGCTCTGGCAGCCTTTGCCTCTGCGGGTCGTGCGTGCCATCTCCCCACGCGCGCGTACACGCACACACAGGCACACCTACCCCCTCTACCCCCGCCTCTTTCTCTTTCGCTAGCGCCCATCGCAAAAGCAGGCCCTGGAGCTTTGATTTATGACCAGAAGGTTGAATTATTTGCCTGAGAAAACCAGGGTGACTGCGGCACCCCTTCTTGCGTCCTCCTAAGTATTTGTGATTTCGAATACGTAATATGCTGCGAAGTCTGTTTCCAAACCACTCTCTGCAACCGACGACCGGTCGCCCGGCTGCTCCGGCGAAGCCCGATGTCAGGGGGTGTCCTGAAGAGGGAAGCCGCTCTCCTGCTTCGCACAAGGCCCTGAGACGGGAGAGCCACTAAAGTGGGTGCAAGCCTTTCTACAGATGCAGCGGCACCTATCCCAAAGCCTGGCATTCGCACCTCGGCCGCCTGGGTCGCGAGTGCTATTCCAACCAGAGCGGCCCTGCGTGCGAAGTCAGCACTTGGCGGCCACGAAGCTCATTCGCATCTGGAAGAGCTGGAGACCATCCAGAACCGGGCTCCGGGCTGAGTGGGATGGGGGTGAGGAGGGTAGTTCTACGACTTACTTACGGAGGACTCCCGAGGCCCCAGGCCTTTTCTAATGCCTTTCTATGGGGCCCTGCCTCTGCGCCGACCTAGCGCGGGGGCGCTGCCTGTGGTCTGGCTCCCCCTGTTGTTGGCCTGTGGTTTGGCACTTAGGGATTGCTGAGAACCTGGAGGTGGGAAAGTCTGAATCTCTATGCGTGTCTGTGTGGGAGGGGTGGGAGGGGTGTGGATTATTGTTAGACCTAGAGGAGGTGTCCTTGCCTGCGCAGCTCAATGTGGAAATGCTTGTCGGGTTTGTGTGCTCTCGAGCTAGCATTGATTGCAGACATTTCCATCAACTAGGACCTTGTCATCTCACCCCTCCTTGGACCTTGCTCCAAGCCTTGAGCAAGGAGTCAGGCCTGGTCTACATAAGAAGCACCACCTCTGACTTTTCCTTCAGGAGCACCAGACCCAAAGGTAGCATTTGGGCATTAAGGAGGCATCCATATACCTCCTTCATCTTCGCCCAGTGGGTTGATAGACTACTTCATAAAATCAGTGAAATCTTGTTTCTAATCTAAATTGTGATGTGCTCGTTACCTATTTTTGAACACTAAGTCTCTCTGTACATTTGGGGTTGGGGAGGTGAGGAATGAAATTCTACAAAGCCTCCTGGTGTCAACCGGGGCGCTCAGGAGGAGAAAGCCAACACGTCCTTACTGAGGTTTCCTGTGCTGGCAGTTTGACTCCCACCTCCCCCTCCCGTCATCTCTGTGGGCACACCCCCCCACCCACCCTCTAGTCCCTAATGCCCCGTCAAGTTCTCTGATTCACTAGCAACACCTCCTGGCCCCACCCAGGGGGACAGCAGGAACTCTGGGCCTTCCAGACTAAGCAGAGGAGAGGCCTGTTGGAAACTCTCCATTTTCCCACAATATTTCACATTCATATTACTTTTCACACCCTGTTAGGCAGTAATAGCATTGAACCTGCTAAATACTTCCATGCGCCAAGCTTCCCTTTTGCCACGGATCCAGATTGGCTGCCTTTTCCTGGTGATAGGGACCAGGACTGCTCCTCCTCGTGCAGGGTTGTTAGCTTATTTCTCTTCTCTCCTGGGCTCCACCTGCAGACCCTAGTAAAGTTGTGCTGGTGGTGGCTGCAGGATGGGGGTGCTCCGCTGTGGAGGAAGTCTTAGCCCTGGCCCTTCAAGAGCATGGAGGGGCAGTTTTGTGGGGGAAGGACCTGTGGACAGTCTGACTTTTAGTAATTGTGAGGCTTGATTGGCAATTTTTAAGAGAATAAGACCTTGCTCCAAGCCTCGAGCAAGGAGTCAGGCCTGGTCTACATAAGAAGCACCACCTCTGACCTTTCCTTCAGGAGCACCGGAACCAAAGGTAGCATTTGGGCATTAAGGAGTTCTGAGGCAGCAGAGCACAATACCCACCCACCCCCTCCTCACACATACACCCACACAAACACCCACACCCATATACAACTCCTCTAGCCCACACTCTGAAAACCTGGATGGGGAGGGGGCAGTTAGACCCATGCAACGGGGAAGGCATGATGAACTCTTCAGGCCAGAGAACAAAAGTGCTAAGGCTGGCCCAGGGAAGCCACCACTCTGAGCCAAGAGTCCCTTGTTCTTCAGCTGTCACTTGTAGACTGGGCCAGGATTGGTTAATTAGATACCAGGGTCCTTGCCCTAGCCTACGCCTGTGCCCGGACTCCTACAGGGCTCTGCAGGCTTAGAAAGCCCTGAACTACCTTAGCAGGACTGAGGGGGTGGCCCTGGGAGGCTTCAATCTGAGAAGTTAGGGGAAGTTAGGGGTGGTCCTTTGCAGCTCCCCCAGGACCCCATCTCAGTTCTTCATCAAGAAAAGAGGAATAATAAAATCTGCCTGCCCCCTACCTCCAGGACATGGAGGAAGGAACTAACTTTTAATGAGGGTCTATTAAGTGTCAAGCATTTTACGGGCTGTGTATTGTTTAATCTTCACAAACTATAAAGAGGGTATTTCTAAACCCTGTGTGCTGCAAGAAAACTGAAGTGCAGAGAGGAGGATCTTGGCCAGAGCATACAAACTCCAGGCCTCCACACTGCCATTCTGTGCTTCTAGCGACCATCCTGGCAGTGGGTGGCACCGGGAAGGGTCCTTCAGCCTGGGCCAGGTCTCCTGGTGAACTTGAAGCAGGACATGAGCTGCCTTCCGTGAGCCTCTAACATATACTCCTAGAAGGTGATTTGGGGCATGTGAATTCAGATGCTAAGAATTTGTAGCTCTGGGTACCATGTTAAGCTATAAAACCTTTATACTGATTCCTCCACAATATCCATGAGAGAGCCAAAGTTACCAGGACTCTCGTAACCAAAGAAGCCCAGAGTATACCACACATGTGTCCCTCCATGTCACTTTTTTTTTTTGCCCCAGCACAGCAGGGTTGAGAAGACTTAAACTCAAATTCAATGGACTTGAATTTCTGTTCATACCACTAACATATAAACTGAGCACAAAGCTTCCCCCTTAAGCCTGAGGCTTAGAAGCCTGAAGGCCTAGAAAGGGATTAACATGGTTCCTGACTTCTAAGAGCCACCTCAGTCATTTCTCTCCTTGTCAGGCCAACGTTTGTCCCATGAATAAAAGGGCCAAACTGGGGAGGATGTACGTTGGGCCTCTGGAAATCCCTCTGACCACTTTTGGAATGAAACCCTAGGAACTCCACCTCCCCAACATTTTCACGGTCACATCCACCTCCCCTCCCTGTTTCTTAGTGTCATGGCTGTGCGGTGACTGCTTGCTTGGGGAAAACACTTTAGATTTGGGATTTGAGGCATTTGCAGAAGTTAAGAGAGATGAGACAGAACAGGCAGAGGCAGAACAGGCAAAGCCAGATATCAAGGCAGGAGAGTGTGCAGCCTGAAGGGGGAGACCATTGTGGTTTGGGAGGTAGAGTTTCTTGGGGAAACTTCCCCCACCCCTATTTTCTCTCCTACAAAAGCACCCTCCCAGCCAGAGCCTATTTATTATCTATCTACTTTCCCCTTCCCCCTTTTCTCCCTTCTGATGCTGAACCTGAGCAAGAAGAAGAATTAGGGAGAGGAATGCCCACATCTTTCCCTTTGGGGGCAGTCAAATGCCCAGGGCACCCACTCCAGGTGGGCATAAAGGGAAAATTGTATTAAGAATCCTTGAGCCACAGTCATCCCTATTGAGCCCTCATATTCCCTTTGGTCATGGAGGGGATTTCTGGGGGTATCAGGTGCATTTCCTGAAGTCCTCTGGACTTCAATTGTCCCTGGAGCACTATTCTGAACCTGGAGGTAGCGAAATGAGTCCTTTAGTAGGATTTTTAACTTTAACAGGGTATATTAATTCATTTTACAGTTATTGGAGTGGAAGAGGAAGGAGATATAGTGATTTCCTAAAAGCCAACTAGTAAGTCCGCAAAATAGTGTTTTATTTATTATCTCACTTAGTAGAGACAATGCTGACAGACAAATATGAACCAAGTTACCAAATCAGCATTCTATTCCTGTATTTCTCTTCTATCATGCTGTGCTGTCATTTTTGTTTGTTTGGTTGGTTGGTTTGCTGCTACTTATGGCTGGTGGCATCACCAAGTGAAAGAGGCGACCAGGAAACCCAGGAGGCCATGGCAATGGGATTAAGTTACCAATTTGAATTGTACTCAGTCTTACTCTGGCCAGAATAGTGGGGACTTGGGAGTGACATGTCCTCTTTTACCAGGGAGACAGGCAGTCTGAAAACTCTGAAAATCAAGAAATTAAAAAGGGAAATTAAAACAACAACAAGAAGAAGAAACTGTAGGAAGAGAGGGAAAGGAAAAGGGGAATGAATGTGCACAAAATTTGAAGGGCATTTGGATTTCTGCCTGGAATTTTAAGGACAAAAACTAAAAGCATGTTTGTCTCCACTTCACTGGGTTTCTCCACGTGATCTCTACAGCCCAGTTCCCTCCTTCAGTTTCTCTGGGCTCCTTTGCTTGGGATGGGCACATTCCCAAGCAAGTAAATAGACCTGGTCCCCTGAGGACTCTTCCCATTGGTGATGGGTAGGGAAAGCTGGGGACAGCGACAGGTAGCAGGGATGGGGGAGCCTTGGGAGCTTCAGGCAAGTCCTGTAGAGGCCCTTCCCCTCACGGCTACAAATAAGAGTGCCTTACCCCAAACCCCAAGGGAGCCCCTGGGCTCCTTGCCATCCAGGCCGCTTGGAACAGAGTGAGCTTATTACAGTTAGTAATGACCAGAATGATACCTTAAGCCAAGACCAAAAGAAACGGATCCAAATGAGAAAAGCATTGTAGTGTGGGCTCCGTGGTGGCTGCGCACAGGCTAACCATGTCCCCAGCTGCTTCTCTGGCATTCACTCGGGCAGGGCGAAGAGGCGCTGGCAGGTGGACTCAGCTCCGAAGCTGGCAGTTGTGTGGGGCTGGAAGGCAGTTACCTGAGACAATTAGACTACACCGTGCTTAGGTTCCAAGTAAAATAGAACACACTCCTGGAGTACTTACGAAGACTTACAACCCTCCTCCTCTTTCCCTTCCTCTCCCCAGCAGCATGTTTAAAGTAAGTGTCTCCTCTGCTAAGGATGACACCCCCTTCCAAAGACGTCAGGATTTGGGGCAGATCAGCGACTCTTGTAAGATCCCGCTTGAGCTGCTTGTCAGAGACTGAGTGGCAAGTGCTGACTGAGCTTCGGAGCCAAGCCCAGGTCCTGGCTTTTGTGATCAGGAGCCATCATCTCGGTTTCATTGAGTTTGCAATGGAAAAACAAAAGTGTTTGCCCAAAAAGGGGTTTGAAAGTGCCTTTCCTAGCACTGGTGATCTCACCTCTGTGCATTTACTCCTCTTCGGGAAAATCACAGCATTTTCTTCCCAGAAATACGGGTAATGTGATGGGCCCGCCATCTCCCTTTCCCAAAGTGAGTTGTGGCCTCCTAGGCAGAGAGCTCCCACCTTCCCAGGATCCCCAGACTCTTGGAACTCCAAGTCCTTCCCCCTGGGTCTCACTGGCGTATCCTCCAACCTGCCCGGTTTACATTCTCCAACCCTGGTGATCAATGCTGATCCTGGGTTTTTGCGTTTGCTCTTGAGCAGGTTCTATTAACCTCCTGCTGCCCTTGGGAGAAGCCTACATTCAACCGCCCTGGAGGGTGGTCCCTGCAAGCCAGCGGGAACCAATGCAAAACTCCCAATGGAGCACAGCCTGGTTCTGCATATCTGAGAAGTGGGCCAGTCCGCAAGTGCCTGTCTAGGGCGCTGGAGAGTGCAAACCATGCAAGGGTCAGCTGGCCACAGACAGGGACCCAGAGGCCACACCTGCATGGTTGTGGGAGCCCTGGCCAGGAGAAAGCCTGAGATTTAAGCCGCGTTAGAGAGCCCTGTGGACCTTCTCCACCTCCCCTCCCCCAGTTGGAGAGGGGTTCAAGGTTATGAGATTGCTGGGCCCCTCTTCAATGTGCACCCTGCTTCCCAAGGAGCCCCACTGTAGGAGCCAGGCTCCTTTTAATTTTTTTTTCACTAAGAAAAGTAAACATCTTGCATATATTTCCATAGTGGTCAGGCCCTAATTATGGAAGATTGTGTTCCAGAAACTCGAGATCAGAGGAAGCCAGGAGGCTGTGGAAGATGCTTGGTGATTTACATGGATAGAGGCGGGGGGGGGGGGGAGTTGTTTGAACCATTTGGGAAGGGTCTGGAACCGACAGGTCCTTGGCTTGGAAAGGGGAGATCCTGGACTCCCCATTCTGAAAATGAGGCCTCCCTGTCACCTTGCAGGCGAGAGCTGGAGAGGCAATAAGTCAGGGAGATCAGGACTGCCCCGACCCCAGGTGGGCACTTCCCTGCTGCCAGGGCTCCTTCCCCGGCCCATATGTGGCCAGCACCACCGTTCACCTGGAACCCAGTACAATCTCTGAAACTTGCAGGCTTGTAGAGAGAGGAAGGTAGCCAGGCAACGGAATCACGGAAACATCCTCTCGGTCACGTGGACTTTATTGCAGACCAGGAAGTTCTCTCACAGCTGCCAAACATCATCTGACTCCAGGGTTCCAAATGTTGACTGTTACTCACACCTCACCACCCCTACGGAGTCTGCTGCCTTGGGGTTGATCGATTTCCTATTCCCTTTCAGCTTCCATCTAACCCCACCTGCCTGCTTGCACTTGGAGATGATTTCCTTGTTTCCAGTGGTGAGACCATGTGGCTCCCATACTTACCTGGGCTGGCTGTTTCCCCACCCACCCGCAAGGGAATTCCAAACTTCCTGAGGGGAAAGCCAGGTTGAGCAAGGGTCAGAAAAAGGAAGCCTCAAAGTCCAGGCATACAATGGTACATTCTTCTCCAGGTGCCTTTGATTCCTTCAAAAAAAAAAAACACACTATAGCACAAGAGGTAATTTTAATGGGTATCATCCCTTTTTTCCACAAACGTACTAATTCCCAGTCCCGAACAGTGACCCTGTGTTCCCTAAAGGGCCTGCTAAAGTCTTGAGCACACAACACAGTAGGCGCCCAGACCATAGGTCCTGGGTGACAGGGCGGGTACTCCAACGGAAAGGGGGCAATGATTGGAGAGCGGTGGTTAAGTCCAGGCAGGCAGGTGTGTGCATCGTGTGCCTAGTCAGTTAATCTCAGGCTTCTATACGAGATTACTTCAGGGAACTCGGCTCCCTGTTTCTTTTTAAAAAAATATATTTATTTTTTGTTGACTTCAGAGAGTAAGGGAGAGGGAAAGGGAGAGATAGAGACCTCAATGATGGGAGAGAATCGTTGATTGGCTGCCTCCTACCCGCCCCCTCCTGGGGATCAAGCCTGCAACCCAGACCTGTGCTCGGAACAGGAATAGGACCGAGGAACTGTCATCTCCTGGTTCATAGGTTGATGCTCAACCACGAAGCCACGCCGCCTGGGCAATCTACCCCCCGCTTTCCACCTAGTGCCGATTCCTGGAAAACCCACACTAGGGCGTCCAGGGGGGCCCTTTAACCCAGGCAAAGCGACACCGTGGCCTCTGTCCGCACAGACAGCGCTCCCTTCCTGAGCCTCCAGGGACTGGGTGAGAGGAATCCACTGGGCTGAGTCCAGTCGCATCTCAGGTGACCCAGCACCAAGGCTCTGCAGGAGGCCGGAGGGCAGAAAGGCTGTCCCCCATGCGCCCCGTGACTTTATTCGGGATTCCCGTGGCCGCTGGCGGGGCTGGCAGGGCTGGCGGGGCTGGCGGCGGCGCTCTGGTCCCCAGCTTCGCGGACCCAGGGGCATCCCCAGCTCCTGCAGGACCCCCCCCCCTTCTCTGAGCTGGCAGAGAGCAGGCGCTGACGTGCCCTCGGGGGGTCCTGGTGTGGCCAGCCCCGGCGTTATCATCCGCCTGGTCCTCATTGTTCCTTTTGGGCACGAACCTGGCGCTTAGCGAGGTGTCCTTATCCAGAGGCACCGACACCGGCCGTGCGCGCACCCCGGAAACTCTCTCCGAGACCCGGAAGCAGCGGGAGCCTGGACACAGCTCCTCCCGGGGGTGCGCCCCTCCCGCCTACTTTTGAGGGGCCCCCTTCGGCGAAGCCTCGTGCGCGCGCCACCGTCCTGCGGGGCACGGGGAATGTCCCGCCTCGGGGTTCTTCCTGGGCCGCAGGCCAGGGTCTCGCTGTCCCCTCCCTGTCAAGGACCCCGAGTTCAGGGCGTCGTCGAGTCGGCCGTGGGCAGAGGGAGGCACGGAGAAGGCGAACTGTGCAGGCGCAGGCGTGACTGGGTCTCCAGCTCCCCAAGGACCAGAGTGTAAATTTACTAGGGATCGTCGGTGGCGATTCATAATTCCGCACATAATAAAAACACCACCCCACCCCCGCGTGTGCCTGTTCTTGCCGGGCTTCTTGCCCCCCCCCCCCCGAAACTCCCTCCCCCGCCCTATCCAGCCGGGGTTGGCGCGCGAACCCGGCGAATGAGGGGGTGGGGGAGCGCGCGCACCCCGCAGCTCGCCGGGGAGCCGGGCTCGCGGGCGCCGGGCGCGCCCCGTGACCCGCCGTCGTAAGAATGCTTCAGATCCGACCTGGGCTCGTTTCCGTGACACAGGAAACATCTGGGGGACTTTTTCGCCGAGCGTTTGGGAAAGTACTTACTTCCGAACTTGGCGCGAAAGGCGCCCTTGGATCCAGACAAACCCGGGGCTGGGAGGGGGGGATGGGCCGGGAGGGGTGGCTGCCCGGCCCGCGGCCAGCGTGCCCACCGGGAGCTCGCCGGTGGCTAGCGCTCGGGTGAGGGACGAATTAAACACCGAGAGCCAGGTCCGCGCGTTCGGGCCTCATTGTTTTAATGTCTGCAGTACTTAGGCGCAGTTGGAGAAAGAATAATGTCTTCAGTTTCAGAAAAAACATCAAAGACCAGGGGCTGCTCAATATGGAGCACATATGGTAGTCTCCGAAGGCTTTGCCTGCCAAAACGTGTCTCTCCCTCTCCCTCTCTCTCTCTCTCTCTCTCTCATCCTCCCCCCCCCCCCCATTTTTTTTTTCTCCCCAAATGGGAGGGAGCCATGGATGGGCTCGGGTTACCTACGCGGTCTTGCATTCACAGGAGGCAGGAGGCGGCTGTGCGGAGGCGCTCAAGGGGGCCTTTTCTGGAACTGAATGTAGCCCAGGAAGGGACTTGGAAGATGGGGTGGCTGCAGATGCAGGCCCGAGGGGCGGGACCTGACTAGGACCCGAGAGCCAGCTGTGGCAGGGTTGAGGCATTATCAGATTCAGAGGCCCTGGGTCGCTTTTGGCATTATACCTGCAAAAACACATTTTCAGCCGAGACCGGTTTGGCTCAGTGGATAGAGCGTCGGCCTGCAGACTGAAAGGTCCCAGGTTCCATTCCGATCAGGGGCATGTACCTTGCTTGCGGGCACATCCCCAGTGTGGGGCGTGTAGGAGGTGGCTGATTGATGTCTCTCTCTCATCGATGTTTCTGACTTTCTATCACTCTCTCTTCCTCTGTGTCAATAAAATATATTTTTTAAAAAATTTTCCTGTCGGTGAGTGCTTTATGTGGTCCATATACACTGGCTGAATCCCCAGGCCTTCCCTTGTAGCTCAGAACATAGGGAACACTTCAATCTTCACTGAATGAGAATTGAATGAACTACCTGAAGGCAATAGCCTGCAAAGCACTTTTTTTATTTTACTTCAGTCTAAACAAGATTCAGTTGCAAAGTTCTCCTCCACGTTAACTGCTGCTATTTACTATTCTTATTATCATTATTATCTAGATCACTGTCCCAGATTTTTTAAATTACCCAGTAGAGAGACACAGGGGACAGCTGGCTCAAAGTTCAGGCAGTTTGCCTTAGGAATTTCTCCAGATGAAATCCTGGAATATTTGGAGTAGTTAAAGTGATCTAATTCAACTTCTGAACTTCCCTGAAGAAGAACTAAGATCCAATGAGGTAAAGTCCCTTGCCCAGGGCACACAGCTCTGCTGGGCTCACCACCCCAGATTGCCCTCAGTGGAAGGACAAGCTGGATAATTTCCTCTCTTCTAGCTTCTTCCGTTAAATGGACTCCTTTCATCACCTCTGAAAAATGATCCCAGGATGTTATCCTTCTGCAAATTTACATGTAGGATTAGTATTAAAGGCAGTGGTAAATTCTTGAGGCTCCCATTTAAAAGAAGATTCATACGGTCTCCAGAACCCGCAGCTTTCTGAAATGCAGCATCAATGATGGTGGGGGAAGGAAGCACATGACACATGGAGATGATTAAACACCAATCTTATCAAATCTCCCAATGTTCTGGTGACTTATATGATTTATTCACAGAGAGCAGTGGATACATTACCTGACAGTTAGAAAATCTGGACTTTAGAGCTGGCTTTGCCATCAACCCATTGCATCTCTGGACTAGTCAAGAGCCCTCCCT
>PVJN01056703.1:0-12689 GCA_004026805.1 Lasiurus borealis | reverse complement strand
AGCCTGGTCAACCCATACAGCCTGCTGCTCAGTCATTTGGTTGTCCCTTACTAACCCTCCTGCTGGCCTGGTCACCCCATGAAACCTGCTGTTCAGTTGTTTGCTTGTCCCTCACTAACCCCCCTGCTGGCCTGGTTGTAGGCAGCCATCTTGTGAGGGCATGACTGTCAATTTGCACATTACCTCTCTTTTATATAGGATTACTTATTTGCAAGTATTCAAACATGGAATTCTTTAGAAGGCTACTGGGTAGTTCACAGAATCAGAAAAATGAATAATCGGGCTCAAAGTCTGGAGGTCCCTGGAGCAGGGTTCCAAATCCCAGGAGAGGGTCTGATTGATGAGGTCTTAGGGGCGTTAAGAAGTCTTGATTGCCAGTTCCACCAGGCCTGTGCTCTGGTGGGGTAGGCGTGGAGGAGATGGAGAAGAGGTGATTCCCCAGATAGAAGTGGAAGACTGTTAACAGAAGGAACAAGTGGAGGCTGGATGGCTCTTGAATTGATTATGAAGAAGCAAGCAAAGCAGGCCCTGCTGAGCCAGGGGCTGTGGGGCTACCCTAGCAGCAGAGCACAGTTTGGGGTAACTAGGGATTTGGGGTAAATGTTGGGACCTGTCACCTGCACAGCCCCTGCAAGGTGTGCCCTTAAATGCCATGCTCCATGGGTGAGGTGCAACAGCCCAGCGAGAAGTCTGGATCGAACTGGCAACAGACAATACCCAGGCTCCAGGGGACCAGCCCGGGGCTTTCCCAAAGCCAGCAGGTCCTCAGTGTGTGTGTGGGAAATTGCTCATCGCCATTCTTCTGGGCATGAGCTGTCTTCACACTTTAAAAATAAACGAACGTGGACGGAGGCCCACTGGGCCCCTCTCGTCTTTAATCATCCTTCTCGGAAGTGGTTGGCAACCCCCGCCGTCCATGCCCCCAATATAGGCTGCCACGCTCCCTGGAAAAACAGGAATTTCTTATCAGATCAACAGGAAATTCTATTTTTACTTGATGTTAGAATTAAAAATACCAGAGAGGAACTTCCATGTCCAAGCTGGGCACTAAATTTATCCCCACCGAGGCACTGTCTTCCAAAACGGCTGCGCTCGGGGCTTGCTCCCTGGGAGACGGGCCAGGATGGCACGGGTGACAGAGCGCTGTGCATCCCCACCTGGTTTTCTTCCTCACCCCGGGGCAGCAGCTTGGCCTGGAGGATGCCAGGGCCTCAGTTTCCCCGTCTCTAGTAGCAAGAGGCCTACCTAGACCTGTGTTTTCAGTGTGGAGGCCCCTGGTCACAGGTGGCTGTACGTGCAGTACACACACTGGGTTTTGAAGACCGATGACTGGAGGAGGACAGTGTTCCTTGCACGTACTAGTGGGTCTGGAAAGCTGCGCCAGGGACGTCCATTAAAGCGAGGCGCTAGCTCCAGTTAGCAGTCCCCTCCCGTTAACCGAGTGGCCCTGGCCAAGAGTGACCCGTAAGCCAGAGGACCCCCTTTTCCCAAAGCAGGTAGGAGCATGGCATTGCTGTGCTGCTTGAAAGCAGGCTGGGGAGCAGCAGGGAAGGAAAGCCAGGGTTTACTGGGCCTGCCTGGTGCCAGTGCTTACCAGCAGGTCTGGATCTGTCCACCGCCACCAGCGGGGGTGTCGGCTTCGTCAGCAGCCGCCCCATTTCACAGAGGAGAGAGCAGAGGCTCAGAGAGGCTCTCAAAGAATGGAATCGGAGTCAACCTAATTCTGAACTCAGGCTCTTGTCTTTTCTCCTCTGTGGTTTTCTTCAACATTTTGCTGCAGGTCACAAGCCAAGCGAAGGGACCCAGTGGCCGCTAGTGTGGGCACTGCCAACTGGGTGAGTGGCAGCCTTTCTCTGGGAGGGAACATGTCTGTTTAGCAGGGCAGCTGCCTTTGCTTGGCGTTAACTGTAGCACAAGTACCTACTTCCCTCAGAGGCCATCGGCCTTTCCTGCAGTGCCCGCTGGCTTGACCTTGAAGGTCACAGGACTCCTCGTAACCCTGTGAATGCACCCTTCACCTTTCTTCTGGGATTCACATAAACCAGTGGTTTTCAACCTTTTTCATCTCATGGCACACATAAACTACTAAAATTTGCGGCACACCAAAAAAATGTATTTTTTGCTGATCCGACGAAAATAGGTATAATTTTGATACACTTACCCGGGATGGCTATTGTTTTGTTTGGCTGTTGTTTTTTAATTTGACAAGCTGAGGCACTGGTCGGCAAACTGAGGCTCCCGAGCCACATACGGCTCTTTGGCCCCTTGAGTGTGGTTCTTCCACAAAATACCACGGTCTGGGCGAGTCTATTTTGAAGAAGTGGCGCTAGAAGAAGTTGAAGTTTAAAAAATGTGGCTCTCAAAAGAAATGTCAATCGTTGTACTGTTGATATGCGGCTCTGTTGACTAATGAGTTTGCCGACCACTGATCTAAGGGAAAAGAGGTCAGTGCCCCTGACTAAAATAGTCAGGCATGGCATGTTTTAAAAATTATTGGGACACACCAGTTGAAAATTGCTAGTATAAACCGATACCCGATTAGCTTGCTGAGTGGTATTTTTGTTTTGTTCTGATTTTTTATTTTTTATAGTGGTACAATAAATAATACTTGGGCTCTCACCCTGCCTCTGAAGGTGGGATCTTGATGTAATTTTTCTCATCCCGGAGCCTCAGTTTCTTCATCTCTAGTAGCAAGAGGCTTAACGAGACCTGTACTTTCAGTGCAGAGGCCACTGGTGGCTGTTGGCTCTTTCAAGTGCTATAAGTGAAAAATGTACACTGGGTTTCAAAGATGGATCAGAAAACAGAACGAAACCTTCTCATTAGTAATGATGTTGCTTACATGCTACAATGATAATATTTTGCTTATATTGGGTTAAATAAGATAAATTAGTAAATTTAAATTTACCTGCCTATTTCTTTATACTAAGGTGGTAATTAGAACATTTAAAATATATATGATTTGTATTGTTTCCCATGGGTAGGTTGGCCTAGTCCAGTGGTTGGCAAACTGCAGCTTGCAAACTGCAGTTTGCCGCTCTGTTGACTTAGGAGTTTGCCGACCTCTGGCCTAGTCATTTTGGGTTCCTCTCCATTTTGGTCCGGCCAGTTCACTTGTCCAGGGAAGACTCTCATTTGGTGGCTGCAGGGACCCTCGCCTCTGGCTGCTCCTCATCCATTTTCTTGAATGTCCCTCACAGAGCTGTCCCAAAGCCAGAGGGGAAGTCCATAGTTGTCAGTGACCTTGTGACCCAGTGAATGTGGCAACGTGCGTGTTCTGGAAGGAGGTCATGGCCTGCCCTCTCTGCCAGGGTGTGAGGAAGAGGTCACCCAGACTCCGAGATCCTTCTTGCTCTGCAGCTGACGCCCCCTCATGAAAGCCAAGCCTGTGGCTAATGGCTGAGGGGCAGCTTCAACTTTTGACACTATGTCCAGGAGCAGGGGACGGTCTGGTGCACTTTAAAACCTTGAGACATGTCCTAGCTTCCAAAGAATCGATTCTTTCCACACAGAGGTAGCCTAAGAAAAGGAAATAAAAATTCAGAGAAAAAGGAATTAAGAGTGTGTCCTGAACAGAAACCCAGTGACCTGGTTAAGGGGCTGACAGCTTTTAGAATATTCAAGAATTGGAGTGTGATGAGACACAATAAAACAACAACAACAAAAACACCCACCAAAACAAGCCCACACCTCTCTTTGTGGGGTTACACTCTGTTGCCAAAAGCGAGGCACTTGCGTGGAGTCAGTTAAGGACTGTGAGTGTTAACTCGGTGACTAACAGTTAAAGGCGGAATGAAGTAGCCGAGAGTCAAGCATAAACTTGTAACTGTTGGGCAATCGTATGAGGAACTGGGTGATGTGAAGGTGAATCAAGGGTCGGTCAGTGCACTTAGTCTGCCTTTGCCACCTGGAGAAGGCGGTGTGGCTCATTCCTGCAGGGAAGATGGGATGTGCCCAGGGGACTGCTGGTCGAGCCTCAGGACCCGAAGACCCACTCTGCAAGGCATGTGATGAGCACTGTGGGGAAGAGAATACACACAGACGGGAACATAGAAACATAGGACAGAAAGGATTTTTGTTTATTCCATAGTCTCATTCTAAAGAGGGGAAACTGAGGCCTGTGAGTTGGAGTGATGACCCAGGATTGTAGTGAAAGGAGGGGCGAAGATCTCTGACTCCTGATGTTAGGTCCTTGTCTCAAGGATCCTGAAGAGGGTGTCGTGAAAGAAATATTGGACCAGACCTTAGGGGACCTTGGTTCTACTTGAGTCACTACTAAAGATGTGATCTTGGACAAGTCATTTCATTTCCCTAAGCCTTAGTTACCTCATCCATAAAGGGGATGGAACCACGTGGTCTCTGAGGTCTCTTATTCAGAGTCAGGATAAGCTAGACATGGCCGTGATAACAAACACCCCCCCCACATCTCAACGGCTGAAGAAGCAAAGACTTGTTTCTCACTCACACCCTGTGATCATAGCAGGGATTCTGGCTGATGGAGGCTCTACCTCAACCCACGTTTCATGGGGAAGAAAATGTGGTAAAGCATATTCTGGCTTTTAAAGCTTCTGGCACAAGATGGCACATGTCACTTTCCCTTACATTTTCCAGCCCAAGCAAGTGACAAGGTCATCCACCGCATGACCAGAAGCGGAGACTCAAAATATTTGACAACAGTCTTTCCAGCCATAGGGTGTCACATGGTGACAAAACAGTAGAGCTGTGTGGGGCACAAGTTCACTTACCCACCCTGAGTGAACTTGATGGGAAGACTTCATGGAAAGGCGTGGCAGGAGCAGAACCGGGGGAATGGCAAAGGATGAGAAATGCTAAGCGGGGAACTGCCTATTTGGCGGAAGTGTGGGTGCATGAGGGGAGGAATAAGAAGAGAAATATGAGAGCAGACCATGCAGGGCTGTGAGTGCCCGGAGAGGGGGCCTGTGCCTTTTTGCTGGGCCCTGTCATTCCTGAGCAGGTTTGGGAACCCATGAAGCCATGTGTGGATGCAGCTCTCGAGAAGGGGTGATTAGAATAGCCTGGGAGTGGGGGACAGGAAGTAGAGGCCTCTGCTGTCCTTGGGGCTGGAGGTGGCAAGGCCTTAATGCCCTGAGGCTTAATTTGGGGGAAGAATCAGGACAAATGCAAGGGAGACCACACGTGAAAGAACCTAGCACAGGCCTTGGCACCCTACCCAAGTGGCTTGCCTTTGGTGACTGTCGGTGATGTATAAGGAGGAAGAGGGAGAAATAAAGATAAGCAGGAAGTTTTGAGTTCTGATGCCTGGACAGCATGGCATCTACAGAAAGAGGGAGTCAGGGTGCATCGTCGTTAGTTCGGAGTGAGGGAGGTGTGAGGTGCGCTCAGTTCTAGAGATAAGGGGGAGTCTCTGTTCCTGTCTCCGGGCGAGGGGTGTAGGGAGGGGAGAATGGTTGTGGATGTGCAGTTTGGCGAGGCAGTCCTCCTGGTGTGAGATTTCAAGTCAGTGTCCCAGAGAGGACCATTGAGCTGTCCAGCCTGTGTTCTCTGAGCATGTGCAGGTGCCCAAAGGCACAGTGTGATTTGGTTGGCAGTTACTGGAGCTGCCCTTGAGGTCCATGCTTTGAAGGGGACCTGGGACCTTCTTGGGAGAGAAAGCTGGTAACCACGAGGGCGTGTGGGGCTCCCTCCCGAACTCAAAGGTGAATATCAGGCCCAGGGACAGGGAGGACACTCCTGCCTACTCTGAGGTCATGGTCCAAGGTGCAGGTCAAGTTCAATGCCAAATAATAGGTGTCTCCACGTGTCAGCTGTCCTTGTTCTTATTCCCAATGGGTTACTTTATCCAGATCTGAAATTGCATTTAAAAAATATATATTTTTTAATTTATTTTAGAGAAGAAGGGAGAGGGAGAGAGATAGAAGCATCATTGATGGAAGAGAATCATTGATCAGGTACCTCCTGCACATCCTACACTGGGGATGGAGCCCACAACTCGGGCATGTGCCCTGACCGGGAATTGAACTCTGACCTCCTGATTCATAGGCTGACACTCAACCACTGAGCTACGCCGCCAGCCGGGCTGAACTTGCATTTTTAAAGCGCCTGCAATCGTTTTGAGCTAATCTAGAGAAGATGTGGCCGAACCCTCCCAGCCCCTGCTGCTTACGATGCTTCAAGCCTCTGCATATGATTATTTAAAGTAATAATGAAAAGCAAAACAGGAAATTCTTATCCGTTTGGTCAGGAAATTCTTGAGCTGTGTGGAAGGTGCCGCTCTGGGGTCTGTGCCCTCCAGGAACTGTCTGGAAATGATTTATGATCCAAGATGGCGCCAGTCCTTCCTCAGCCCGCTGTGTCAGAGAGGGAGGGATGCCCCCAGGCCTGGGAAGCAGGGCCTGTGCTATCTTGGAATGTGCATTTCTGTTGATAACATGTTCATTGTCTCCACCAATAAGTTATGGCACTGTTTTTGTCTTGCCCTGGGATGGGAAGTAGCATATTTTCAGCAAAATAAAGATGTCCCGTTTTACATTGGAAAAGCTTAATTTTTTTTTTTTACCAGGTATTATTTTACGGGGAATCTTGGGTAGGAAGACTTAGGGGTGAAGATTCATGCTGATTGAGGATGCATGCGTTCCACAGATTCCTGGGAGACCCTTCATGTTAACTTCTCTCATGCTGGGTCTTACTGTCTTCATCTCACAGATGAGAAAGCCGAGGCTCACTGCGGGAAGCAGCCTCATAAAGAATAAAGGGTGGAACCAGAAGAAATAACGTTTTCAATAGTTTCTTTTTTTTTAAGTTTTATTTTTTATTAATGTGTTACATGTGTACATATCTTCCCATTGCCTGCCGTTACCTGGGAGTCCAGGCCAGGTCTGCTTTGCTCAATACCGTGTCCCCAGCACGAGGTAGAGTGCCTGAAATATTTTAAGTTCAACCCCCAAAATGAGTTCTTGAATGAAAGAATTAAGGTGTGTGGGGGATGGGGAGGCTGGTCATCTGAGATTTGCTGCCACCTCACATGACTAGTCGCCTTGTTCTGTTCCAATAAGGGTTTTTTGATGATTTCTAGTGTACACAGGGCCGAAGAGGATAAATCTCAGTAAGATGTTGAAGGATTGTTGATTTTTACTAAGAGCTTGTGTTATGGGCTTAATGGTGTCCTGACCCCAAGATTGATGTATTGATGTCCTAACTAACCTCTGGCACTTCAGAATATTGGAGATACCGTTTTAAAGAGGGAGGTCGTTAGGGCGGGCCGTATTCATATGACTGGTGTCCTTATAAGAAGAGGTAGTCAGCCTTGGCCAGTTTGGCTCAGTGATTAGAGTATTGGCCTGTGGATCAAAGGATTGGGGGTATGATTCCTGGTCAAAGGCATGTGCCTGGGTTGCAGGTTCGATCCCCAGCCCCAGACTGGGTACATGTGGAAGGCAAAAATTGTATGTGTCTCTTTCAAGTTGATGTTTCTCCTTTCTCTCTTCCACTTTTTCTCTCTAAAAATCAATGGGAAAATATTCAATAGAAAAAATATCCTTGGCCTTAGCCAGTTTGGCTCAGTGGATAGAGCGTCGGCTTGTGGACTGAAGGGTGCCAGGTTCGATTCCTGTCAAAGGGCATGTACATTGGTTGCAGGCACATCCCCAGTGGGGGGTGTGCAGGAGGCAGCTGATCAATGTTTCTCTCTCATCGATGTTTCTAACTCTCTATCCCTCTCCCTTCCTCTCTGTAGAAAATCAATAAAGTATATTTTTTAAAAATATCCTTGGGTGAAGATTAATAACAAATTAAAAAAGAAGAGGCAGTCAGGACACAGACACATGCAGTAGGTAACGAGACAGAAAGAGGGAAGACCATGCGTGGATACATGGAGAGGCAGAGCCAAAGAGAGAGAGGCCCCGGGAGAAACCAACCCCACTGACCCCTTGATCTTGGACTTCTGACCTCCAGGACTGCAAGGGTATACATTTCTGCTGTGCAGGCTACCCAGTCCATGGTACTTCACTGTGACAGCCCTAGCAGTTTAACTGCTGACCTCTGGGTGGATCATTCCCTACTGAGCATCACGTCCTAATGCGGCTCCGCGCGCTTTCCTTCCGGCATCCTTACCTCTGAATCTGCATTCGGACAAGGCTGGTGCTGTGGTGGGGAGCTCAACTTGAACTGAGGACCACGAGCAGAAGATCTGTGTTCGTACAGACTCTCTCCTCTTCCCTAACGTCCTGAGGAGGTATTGCTCGCAGGAGAGCATCAGGATGAGCCTTGTTCAATGACTGGTGTCCTGATAAGAAGCGGTCATCCGCCTTGGCCAGATGTGGGTTGCCGTAACAGGGCTGTCATCCGCTGTACAGGCGCTCCCGCTCTCTGCGCCGTTCCTTCATCTGTGTTTGTTTAGCTGGCGAAGGTTTTGTTTGTAACTGATGTTTAAGTGCTGCCATTTCAAAGGACACGTGTTCTCACTTCAGCAGCAGCCAGCTCGCCTATTGTCTTACACCTGCCCGGTTCACATTCGAGTTTGAACCTGTCCCGGCTCCGGCAGCCTCCGTGCGTGTGATTCCAGCACAGTTCGGCCTGCAGCGTGCCCTGCACTTGGCCTTGTGTTTATGAGGCTTCTCCCAGCCAGGGCCTCCTCCTCCACGCTGAGGCCTCCGTGGCCGCTGGTGGTTTGCACCTGGTATCCTGCCAGCTCGCATTCATGCCTCCAACTCACTTCAAACTTCCACCTCCATGAACTTGGAACCGCTCACGCTTGTTTTTATGCTGAGGTTGGCATTGACTATTTTTTTTGGGGGGGGGTCTCCATAGTTCTCATTGACCTCAGCATTTCCATATTTACCCATTCATTTATTTATTCACCTAACAAATATTGCTGGCTTTCCAGTATGTCTTTTTAAAAAATATATATATTTTTAAATTGATTTCAGAGAGGAGGGGAGGGAGGGAGAGAGAGAGAGAGAAACAGCAATGGTGAGAATCATTGATTGGCTGCTTTCTGCATGCCCCCTACTGGGAATCAAGCCCCCAAGCTGGGCATGTGCCCTGACTGGGAATTGAACTGTGACTTCCTGGTTCCTAGGTCCATGCAAAACCACTGAGCCACACGGGGGCAGGGTGGGGTTCCAGGTTGTCTTTTTAACTCGTTACTTCTGGTGCTGCTAGTTTCTTTTTAGTATATCTAAAAATTTACAAACTTTTTTTTCTTTATCCTTCTAATTTAAATAAGGTTATACAGGGAGGTAGGTATCATGTACCTATTTTACAGATGAGAGAATGGTTCTGTCTTTTCAAGACACCCCCTTTGCTTCTGACTCCTCACATATATAAAGGGGAGAGAAATTTGGAGAATCTCCTAAATTCACAGATGCACTAAAAAGGAATTATGTGTCTGAACCATGGTCCCGTTAAAAGAAGTGGACCCAGGATGGGGGAGGCTGGAAGTGGCAGAGGGATTTGAGGATGTGTTCAGATGGGAGTGGGAAAAGGTTGGTGGACATTCTAGCAAACGCAAGTACTTACTGAGCACTTCCTTTCCAGGCAGCATTTGGGAGAAGGTTTGGATCCAAAACAGAGACCAGATCTGGGGCCTTGGCTATGGGGCTTTATTTGTCAGAGGCTGAGGACTAAAAGACTGAAAGCTGGACCTTGAGTTGGAGAGCCGAAAGCTGCAAGGTCAATGGCCAGAAGGCTCTTGGTACCTGGAGCGAGCTAGCTAGAAGCATGAAATGAGAGAGACACCAAGACATTAGCCCTGTGCCACGCTGACTGAGCAGCCAAAAGTGTGTTTCTTTAATTCATAAACAGAAGTGTTCTTTGTGCACAAGACAGGGGAAAAGCATGCACCAACACAATGGTGTCTAGAATGCATCTGTCTCCCTTTCCAAGCTAGCCCCTCCACCTCCTCTAGGATCATTATCGCCTCACTCCATCCTCACAGTGTTATCTCCTCATTTTGTAGGAAAACCAACTCCGGGTTTACCTGGGACTTGACCAGTTTTAGCTCCAAAGTTCCACATGCCAGTAAATCTCTTCATTGAGGGCAAACCAGGACGGCAGGTTCCCGTAAAGAGCTTTCTCTCCGCTGAGCCCTTCCCAACCTGAGGACACTTTGTGACTCTTCCTTGTTAATCGGCTCTGCTTCCCATGGAACTCCCAGTCCATCCTTTCCATCCGTGGATTGCTACACTCCTTCCTCAGGCAGCCATCATCTTCCTAAGTCCCCTCACCTTCCAGGTGACTCCTGAGCCTTCCCCTTTCAAAGTTTGCCAGCCCTACTTCTTCTTTTTTTTTAAAAAAATATATTTTATTGATTTTTTACAGAGAGGAAGGGAGAGGGATAGAGAGAAACATCGATGAGAGAGAGAAATCGATCAGCTGCCTCCTGCACACCCGCTACTGGGGATGTGCCCACAACCAAGGTACATGCCCATGACCTGAATCGAACCTGGGACCTTTCAGTCTGCAGGCTGACGCTCTATCCACTGAGCCAAACCGGTTTTAGCCAGCCTTACTTCTTGATAGCCACTGGGTTCTGGGATCACATTTTCTCCTTCCAGCTCTGAGTTGTGGCTTCTCTTTCTCAAATCTAGGGAGTGAGTGCTCCCTCTGCTCTCTGTGCCCATTTGACACCCCTCAAAACTCAGGTCTCAGTCCTGTGTCCTCACTCATCTGCACAAATGACTACAAGAGTGAGGCAGGCAATACAACAGGACAGGCAGACTTAGTAAGGATGGAGAGAACCAGAGTTTATGTGCCCCATCTAGAGCGGTTTTCTCCTTTAGCAGGGTTTCAAAAGAGTTGGGTACCTTGGTTTGCATGCACTTTTGGAGCTCAGCTGTTCCATGAAGTAAATTGATAGTAGGTCACATGAACCAACCTACAGATGGAATATTTTCACCCAAAGAATTCATTTCTCAGAGTTTTTGGAAATATCCCATCCTTGACTTGGGAGGGGAGTTCTTGACCTCACAGTGGGATGAAAAGGCTTCTCCTCACCTGGCTTTATAGCCTCTCTCTTCCCACGCAGGTCATCAACACGTCCCTGATCACAAGACTCTCTCAGTGCAGTCAGGACCTTGAAGGAGACAAGTGAGAACCAGCTAGTCAAGTCCTGGGGACATTATTAGTGTGGAAAGATTCTCCCAGCTGATAAAGTCTCCTCACTCATCACTGGCTTATTTCATCTTTCCATTGAAATGAGCAGGCAGAGTCTGGCAACATAGTGAGAACAAGATGGTCAGCAACCAATGAACCGACAGGTCACTAGAAATTACCGACATGAACAAGGTCAACAGCTTGAATATTTAAGGTATTTTTTAGTATCTAGTGTTGTAAGTCTAGAAAGGACTTCGAAGAATAAGTTGTCTATTCATCTGGTCTCTAATGGGGCTGTATGTGAATAATCTCAAATTTCTTATATTCTAATTCTTTTTATTTTCCCAGAGGGTTTGTGCTCTCTGATTAAAAAAAAAAATCCTTCCTTCATTTTCTGGTGTTTTAAAGGCTCTGCTGGCCAGACTGGACCTGGGTTCCCACCTTTGGTGTGTGACACACATCCGTGCAAGGCTGCAGTGCAGCTCCCTGGCTGTGGCCCTTACGGGACTCCATTCCCTGTGCCAATTTGTCCACCACCATATGCCAAAAGGTCGCTGAGTTTCCTCTAGGCCAGTGGTCTGCAAACTCATTAGTCAACAGAGCCAAATACCAACAGTACAACCATGGAACTTTCTTTTGAGAGCCACATTTTTTAAATTTACATTTCTTATAACGCCACTTCTTCAAATAGACTTGCCCAGGCCGTGGTATTTTGTGAAAAAAGCCGCACTCCAGGAGCCAAAGAGCCACATGTGGCTCGAGAGCCGCAGTTTGCCTGCCACGGCTCTAGGGAGTTTGAGAGGAAACTGCAAGAATAGGAAATGCAAGCCTGGTAGCTTACAGTCTGGTTAACAGACAAAATAATGCCAAGACCGGTTTGGCTCAGTGGATAGAGCATCAGCCTGCAGAATGAAAGGTCCCAGGTTCAATTCCGGTCAAGGGCATGTACCTTGGTTGTGGGCACATCCCCAGTGGGAGGTGTGCAGGAGGCAGCTGATCAATGTTTCTAGCTCTCTGTCCCTCTCCCTTCCTCTCTGTAAAAAATCAATAAGATGTATTTTAAAATAAATAATGACATTTGACACCATTAAGAAGCAGCACAGTCTCAGGTTACCAGGTGCTGACTTTGTGATGCAATCAGGGCAGGAAAGGAAGAGGTCCCTGTGGACGTATGACCAAGGCTGAAAGGTGGGTGGGTGGGTGAACATCAGAGTGGGCTCATTTCCTAGCTGCAAGTGGGCAGGCAATACCAGGAGGACGGATGGACAGGGTGCAGAGCCAGGCCCTTGTCTGAGCGCCACAGAGGGTGAGTGAAAGGGAGGCAGTTGTTGCTGATTGCACACCTCTGCGGTGCTAGGCCCCTTACAGACATTGTCTTCTTTCATCCCCGTGGGAACCCCGGGGCAGCGGCGTCATTATCTGTGGTTGACAGATGGGGTTCACAGAAGGTTCAGTTACCTTCCTAGGTGAGGCGCCGGCAATGGGAGCGGTGGCCGTGAGAGCTGGCTGTTTAATGCTACGCAAACATTGTCCCGAATCTTCCAATTGTTCAGCTGGAGGCACTTTTCATTCCCTTCCCAGAGCTGGCACTGCTGAATGGAGGCAGGTTGGGAAGG